>SEYY01019972.1:12500-42500 GCA_009176605.1 Armadillidium nasatum
GTTCCTTCAAAAGTATTTCAATCTTATTCTTAACAAAAATATTTGGAAAAACTTCAAATCTTCCAATCTTATTTAAGATTGTTTATATCAGACTCTTTATCATCTTCTCTTCGATATTTCTAATGATTTAACTAAGGAGCTAAATGTATAGAAATCAAGCACAAACTTTAATTTTTAAACTTCCCTCTTACTGTTTCTATTCTTTTCAATGTTGCATTCTTCTGATTCCCAATCTGGTTATTCAATAGCAGCTGTTCCTCTTTTAAATTTATTAATGGCGGTCTTCCTCAAAGTTTTATCTATCTCTAGCTCTTTATAAACATTTCATTCATGAGCTACTATCTGTCTTTTCATCACCTATCAACTCTTAGGTCTATCTCTTAATTTGGAAAGGTATCCCACTCACGAAGAAACGATACAAAGAACGACGTTTTGGAGCAAAGAACCTTCTATCATTTTCTTGTTTTTAATTGGAGCAAAGGAAACTTTGTTGTTTTCAGGGATTTAAAATCGCAATATCTTTATGATTTGCTTATACTATAATATATCTATATTATAGTATAGTATCTTCAAAATTACACAATTTTAACCTTACTTTGTCGTTAAATTTCTATGTATTTACTTTTCTCTTGCCCTCCCTTAGAAGGATCATTTAGCTCCTCTCATCAAACAAGCTTCCAAAGTTGGTTTCCACTGTTGTATAGTGCGAGTATCACATATATTGCTTGGAAAATTTATACAGCTTTTCATCATCATTTCTTCCACATTCACTTTCTCTTCTCACTCCCTTTCTGGTCTCAAAGCGTTACATCGCTTATATAACGGACATTGCTCTCCTGAATCCTCAAGTCGCATATCCTCGTTCTTTTAAGGATTTTACAAACGACTCTCCAGTATCAATCTCATCTTATTTCCTATCAGTCACTCTGAGCCCAAACCTATTTACTATTCTCTTTTTATATATATACTACCATACTATTAAAGTCAGGGACAAACTTTTTCCTTCTATTTTCCAGCTACGTTTGACTTGTACACTTTCAAATATCGATTACTGATACATGGAGAGATTAATATGAACTTGTATGCCTCTGGCTATTTCAACCAGAAGTGATATATATATATATATATATATATATATATATATATATATATATATATATATATATATATATATATATATATATATATATATATATATATATATATATATATATATATATATATATATATATATATATATATATATATACTATATATATATATACCACAGGGAGACATTGTAGTTATCAAATTAATGAATGTTTGAGCAACCCTTGTCTACATAACGGAACTTGCATCGATCTTTTAAACCGTTACGAATGTCGTTGCATTCCAGGATACGAAGGTATTTATTATTATTACTATTATGATTATTATTATTATTATTATTATTATTGTTATTATCATTATTATTATTATTATTATTATTATTATTATTATTATTATTATTATTATTATTATTATTATTATTATTATTATTATTATTATTATTATTATTATTATTATTCTTATAATTATTATTATTATTATTATTAATATTATTATTGTTCTTATAATTATTTTTGAATAATAAAATTTAATATTTAGTTTATCCCGTCTACATATAAGAACCAAGTGTTGTCTCATTGTTCTCCTTTATCCCATTCGTTAAAAACATCATCATAATTTGGCCACTTTTTGTGTTCTTCTGCAGAGTACACGGTGTTCTTCAATAAACAAGTTGGGATTGGGTATTTCTTGCTAACATCACCACAGTTATTCTGTCTATTCTATTCTGTCTATCAAACATTTCTTCAAAATAGCGAGTAAACCTATCCAACTTCTTTTTCAAGAGATGCAAATTTTATATTGGTAACACTAGTACTGCTTGTAATGATATGATTTGAAGTACAGATTTAGATGAAAATCTCTTCATTCTTTGTAAATTGTAAATAAAAAACCTAAAGTATTTTCATCAATGAGTTTTTCTTACGGACTTCTGAGTGGAACGTCCTGAAAATTGCTGAGAACTTTGCGCAAAATCTGGTTGTCTTCTAACTTTTGTACGAGAAGAACATCTGCGTCTTTGGATAAATTTTTCCACTGTTAATCCTCGCTATGTAGAACTGAAAGTATTTGAATTAATTTCTCACTCTAAAGCCTAATTCTTGTCTTCAATTTCAAGAAGTCTCAGCTCGAGAAGACTCCTATTTCCATTTATTTCTCTGTGACCTAATCATTCATTTTTTTTGGATCGGTTTAAAGACTCGCCTCAGTGAAATAAGGCAAAATGTTTTTTATTGCCTAGTTCGCAGGTTTCCCAGTCAAATAAGTCACAAAATTATTTCATTTATTTTTCCTTTTTCCCAGACAAGGCTATTATACTCTTTTTTTATATAACTGATTAAAATTAGTGTCTTTTTCCCCTTTTTTTCAGGCCCCAATTGCGAAGTTGATATAAGTATCTGCAATTTTACTTCTATGATGCCGGAACCCAAATGCCAAAACAACGGAGTGTGTGTTGATGGACCAGGATTAAGCTTTAAATGCTTATGTCCCCCAGGTAATCTCACTCTTTTACACTTTACTTTTAAGGTTCATTATTGTTTCCTTCCATTTTTCCATCATCACAATTTGTTTAACTTTATTTAAACAGTTTTTACTCATGCCACTACTCATGGAAATGACGTTCAAAGAGGGGGACTTTAAAAAACAGAAAAAATTACAATTCCCTAATTCAAATTTCTCAGGTGGGGGGCTTAGAATCAGGCTTTAAGGTGAATAAGGTTAAAAACAGATGGAAAAATAAGCGATTGAAAAGAATTTTATGATACAGATGTGACCGGAAAGAAATAAGTACCAAATCAAACATGATCGGAATATCCAATCCTCAGGCAAAACTAGAGCTGCCAATCTCCCATGAGCATCAGCTACAATAGAGCCTATTATAAAGAGATAAGCAAAACAAAGAGTCTAGAGAAATGGAAGCAAAGGACAGGTAATAAGTCTTTTTGTCATGGATTTGATCCTTTCGAAAGTATAATTGGCACTAGAGCCCTCAGAAATGATAACAGAATACCATACAGAGGAGGAGCATGAGGCTACTGTAAAGTTGGAATAACTATGTAGCATCTTTGAAGTAGCCTTAACACTGCGATATGACATTTCCAAGATAATTTGTTGTTTATATTTACAAAAATGTTTATACTATGAACAGGCGAGACAGTAGAATCACCGAAACAGATAGGAAAGTTTTGAAGAGTTTTTGAAAGGGAGATGAAAAGAAGTCGAGTTTTTGTTTAGGTGTAGTTCACAGTGCTAAGGCTACTCCACAAAGAAATCTTATCCAGAACATATGGTACTAAATCGGAAAAAGGAAGACAAGAAAAAACTATAGATGCAAAGGATGAAACATATTTAAAATGAGTGGAAGAATGGAGGCTTGAACCCTCGTCATAGGAATAAATAGAGATAGTGAAGCAACAGAGATCATTAATGAAACTAAGCATAGAGGAAGAGATAAGCCAATAAAATGAGGTACACCACAATTGAAAGAGAGGGAAGAAGTCGTCTCATCGCAGTTACCTCTGATACAGAAAGATTTAAAAGAACGCAAGACATCGCAGTTACCTCTGATACAGAAAGATTTAAAAGACCGCAAGACATGGACGAGAAAAGTGGTAAAGGAAACCCAAAGTAAAAGAGAATAGAGAGCAACGACACATTTTATACCCTGTCAAATGCTTTGAATGTGTCAAGTATCTCCACAGTTATTAATAAATTTTGGATTTTAATACGAAAATACTAACTTTCCTATTTTTAAATGTTCCTGAGAGAGAGAGAGAGAGAGAGAGAGAGAGAGAGAGAGAGAGAGAGAGAGAGAGAGAGAGAGAGAGAAGAGAGAGAGAGAGAGAGAGAAGAGAGAGAGAGAGAGAGAGAGAGAGAGAGAGAGAGAGAGAGTAGTTTTTTTTATTAAGAAAAATTTAAATTAGATTAAAAAATGCAAAAAAAAATTAAATAAAAAAAAATATGAAAAAAAAAAAAAAAAAAAAAAAAAAAAAAAAAAAAAAAAAAAAAATTCTAAAAAAATAATAATAAAAAATAAAATACATAAAAAAATAAAAATTAGAAAATTAAAATTTAACAATAATAAATATAAACATCAAATTCCATTTAAACAGAATTTCACAAAGTTATTTTACCCCCAGGTACTCATACAGAATTTAGACATTCTATTTTACAATTTTATATTTGTATAAAAATACTAAAAACTCTTTTCCTATAACTGATTTAGGTTTTAACATTCACATTCGAGGGGAATGACAAAAATATTAGTCAGAAATATATATATATATATATATATATATATATATATATATATATATATATATATATATATATATATATATATATATATATATATATATATATATATATATATATATATATATATATATATATATATATATATATATATATATATATATATATATATATATATATATATATATATATATATATATATATATATATATATATATATATATATATATATATATATATATATATATATATATATATATATATATATATATATATATATATATATATATATATATATATATATATATATATATATATATATATATATATATATATATATATATATATATATATATATATATATATATATATATATATATATATATATATATATATATATATATATATATATATATATATATATATATATATATATATATATATATATATATATATGGGGGAAGGAAAAACTTGTAGCAAAGACAGAAACGAATGTGAAGTTCCAGTTTGCCAGAATGGAGGCATTTGTATCAACATTCCAGGAGACTTTTTATGCGCTTGTCAATATGGTAAGAAAGTTTTAATTGTAAATTATGAATATTTAGGGGAGCCGTACACTAGCAATTTTCGTGTATGAAACCCGTATGGTGTTTCAAAAATAGGAAAAGAATGATATATATATATATATATATATATATATATATATATATATATATATATATATATATATATATATATATATATATATATATATATATATATATATATATATATATATATATATATATATATATATATATATATATATATATGTGTTAATTTTTTATTTCTTTTTAATAACTAAATTAACTAAAATGCCTTAGACATAGGTCTCTTTCTGGTGAAAATCAAAACTCTTCGGTCAAATCAAAAAAAAAAAAAAAAAAAAATCTTAAATTAATTTGTTACCCTTCAGCCCTTCTTCACCTCTTTTTATTGTGAATCATGTCAAAATTCAAATTTTATTTAAAATATGAGTTGGATGGAGGTTGAGAAGGTGGGTATATAGCATAGTAAGCTTTTAAGATAGATTTAAAGCAAAGGTCACAGCGAACAGCTCAGCTTTTTAAGAGGGTAAAACATATGGGGTACCTTCTGAAGAAACAAGAGATGGGAAGGAGAAAAAATCCAAGTTTAGATTGACATTTTTTACACACTGTCAGAAAGAACGTGAGGAAAAGGAACCTGAAATATCATTTCAGTTGCTATGAAAAAAAAAGTCCTTTTTGTTATGAATAACAGATTTTGCGTGATTTTAGAATGAAACAAATATGTTGCCTGAGTATTTCGGATTTTAATGACGAAGTTATTTAATGAAGACAGTGTCCCTTTGATGAATATAATTAGATTAAGAATCAAGCCAAGATTTATGAGTTTTAGATGAAGGAAAGTAAATGGAATGTCCAACTCCACATCAGAGAGAATTACCTTAGTAATGAATTTTGCACCCTTCGAGAGAGACCGTAATGGGGAGACCTTCCTCCGAAGCAATAATTATTAGAAAGAAAATCAATGTACAGTCGTGAACAGAAGTTCGTTTCTATTAAGCTGGAAATAAATATTTATATAAAATAGGGATCATTTCAGATTCAGCCAATCACAGTTCAATTAAGCCCCGCTCAATGTTTTTATTTTCTTTTTATTCAAAATAGAGCTTTTATGACATGATTTCCATTTTATATAAATATTTATTTCCAGCCTAATAGGAACGAACTTCTGTTCACGACTGTACAATAGTTAAGTTTCAGAAACGTTTCCTCACAGAAGGCAGAGCTTTCATGCGGAAGTCCAAAGGAAACTTAACAGATTACAATGATAAGAAGTTGATCAGAGAAACCCACATGTGGAATTAAAGTTCTTAATATAAGGTAACAATTTGGAAGCCCAAAAAAGGTCTAATATGTGAAGCTCACTTCCACGACAGTCATGCAGGTATACAAGTAGTGAGATGCATCAAGGTTACTATGAATATTGAAATGGCAGGCGAGTTCAAGAGCTAAATTTCAAGAACTAAAGGACTTTAACTGCCTGTGGCAGTGCAGAACAATGAAATCACCCAAAATGATGATTTCAGAGAAGGAACAATACAAGAGAATGTTCTCCTTATTGAAGTTTAGATAAAAAGTATAGGTAAATTTAGTCATAGGTTAGCACTGAAAGAGAGGCGATGACACAAGGTAGAAAATTATGTACTCTCCAAATTAGAAACAAGAGAACATATTACATCGTTGCACACACATTCATCAACATCCTACTTTGGATGAAAATTGATGTTAGAAACAACAACAGGAAAGAGAGTTAGGTTTGTTATCGAATCCCTCAAAAACCTGAGTTTCGAATAAGAGCAAGAGATGAGGTCCAGAGAAAAGTGGTGGTGATGTTCAATAAAGAAGAATGTAAAATAAAGAAAGCGAAAATTAAAGAACGAAGATCAGGAATGGGATCAAGCTGAGCATATTAAGATAGGTTTTAACAACAGATACCGTCAACTCTCATTAGATGATGAGGGAGGAGCAAACGAGGGGTAATTTTTGAATATCACCCCTCCTCTCACCTCCAATGCTATTATTAAACTCTCTCTCTCTCTCTCTCTCTCTCTCTCTCTCTCTCTCTCTATATATATATATATATATATATATATATATATATATATATATATATATATATATATATTATATATATATATATATATATATATATATATATATATATATATATATATATATATATATAGACTTTAGACTTTAGACTTTCTCACCACTTTTAACCTCTCACCGTAGTGAGGACAATCGGGAGAAGGAGAGTTATTTGTGTTTTCCCGACCAGTGGGGTCACCTAATGCTGGTGATATGATGTACAGTTATCTGGGGTGATAGTAACCCTTGCCACAGTCTTACAGATCTAGATCACTCAGCTATCCGTGGACGTAGTGAGATTCTATACTTTGAAGGCTTACTGTACAGGTGGCAGATAGAGGATAGTGTGTTGTATGTAATTATAGGTTGTATTTGTATGTGTTGGCTGTGTTTGTAGTGATGTGTGGGTATTGAGATCAGTGTATTAATACACTTTGCCGTAAACTGTAATTAATTACAGAAGACCTCCTAACGTAGCGGCGATTTTTAATGTCCGATCTTTGGTTAGTGGGCGGAGCAATCGGAGTCCTTCGTTTTACTGAGATACGAACTGCCTGCCCTAAAGCGTGGAAATTCTCCGCTTTGTCTACGACTTTCCTCCGCTTTATCCACTGAGCTAACATATATATATATATATATATATATATATATATATATATATATATATATATATATATATATATATATATATATATATATATATATATATATATATATATATATATATATATATATATATATATATATATATATATATATATATATATATATATATATATATATATATATAAATATATATAAAATTTTCAAGGATTCACTGGAAGGTTTTGTGAAAACGAGATAAATTTTTGTTCTGTTAATTACTGCGAGAATGACGCCCTTTGCATAATGGAAGATGGAAATGCAACGTGTTATTGCGTACCGGATTTTCATGGACATAACTGCCAATATAAATATAATGACTGTCTTCCATACGCTCCAAGGTTGGTCTTATGACGAAGCAAAATACGGTATATATATATATATATATATATATATATATATATATATATATATATATATATATATATATATATATATATATATATATATATATATATATATATATATATATATATATATATATATATATATATATATATATATATATATATATATATATATATATATATATATATATATATATATATATATATATATATATATATATATATATATATATATATATATATATATATATATATATATATATATATATATATATATATATATATATATATATATATATATATATATATATATATATATATATATATATATATATATATATATATATATATATATATATATATATATATATATATATATATATATATATATATATATATATATATATATATATATATATATATATATATATATATATATATATATATATATATATATATATATATATATATATATATATATATATATATATATATATATATATATATATATAATATATATATATATATATATATATATATATATATATATATATATATATATATATATATATATATATATATATATATATATATATATATATATATATATATATATATATATATATATATATATATATATATATATATATATATATATATATATATATATATATATATATATATATATATATATATATATATATATATATATATATATATATATATATATATATATATATATATATATATATATACTTAATGCAAACGTTTCGTATTTATTACAATACATCTTCAGTGCAGAAAATAAAATAAACACGATTTTTCAAAATACATTTGACTAAAAATACTTTTAAAAAAATTTTCTTTTTACTAATGAAAATAAATGAAGCTTAAAAATTCAACAAAAAAAAATAGCATTAAATATAAAAGAAATGTTAACAAGAATAGAAAAGCTAAATAAATGAGGATGAAAAAATAGAAAAGACAAAAAGAGAGAAAAGAAAAGAAAGAAGAATGAAAGACAGGTCAAGCAATTAGAAGTACCAAAGAAGAATTCTGGGTATTAAGCGTGGGGTTAATTGTTTTTAAATATAAGGGTTCCAAAATTTTAAGATCTTCGTCAGTAGAAACATTTTGGAGGATAGAAAAGTTCTGGAGAGATTTAAGATGTTTAGTGAGATTGGAGTGATCTCTGATAGCTGAATTCTCCGTATGGAAAAGAGAAAGATTTGTATGAAAAGAGATGCCCATGTGTTTGAAGGCTCGCATCTTCAGTTGTAGGCTTGTTTGGCCCACATAGTCGACATTACAGTCTTCGCACTTGTATTTGTCAGAACCTCCAACAATGCTTAGGTCAAGAACATGAGATGATGCTTAGAAGAAGAGAAGATGTGTTCAACAAAGTGAAATTTAAAATCAAAACCGCGAATATTACAGAAATTAACGAAAAAAGGCCGTGCACGAGAACACCACGGGACGAAACTTTGGCGGCACCAATCATATCACCAGAGGCCATCAACTCTGAAGTGATAATAGAGAGGAGTGGATGAGAGTACTGTTTGGATGCCTTCCCTAAAACATCTCAAAGGTAGATTTACGTTTCATTGTTTTTATAAATTAATTAAAGACAAATTTTCGATTGTTTGCTTGTAAGTCTGTAGGGGAAATAAGAACAGAGTAAAGAGTGGGAGTGCCCCCTAAACCTGTTCCCCAATCACTCCAGTGTATGATCGAGGTACCCTACCCTCTGCGAAGATGAAGCGCAAAGCGCAGAAGAATGTTTCGGTTAAATCTATTTCTTCGAGGGGTATGCCAAAATGGGGGTACTTACATTTCTTCGGAGGGCACCTATGTTCTCCTTTTAATATATATATATATATATATATATATATATATATATATATATATATATATATATATATATATATATATATATATATATATATATATATATATATATATATATATATATATATATATATATATATATATATATATATATATATATATATATATATATATATATATATATATATATATATATATATATATATATATATATATATATATATATATATATATATATATATATATATATATATATATATATATATCTTTTAGTGAAATTGATTATTTTTCCAGATGTATGAATGGTGGTACTTGCATCGATGGAGTGGATAGTTTTCAGTGTAGTTGCCCAGATTATTCTTCTGGGGTACTTTGTGAGTGTCTTTCTTCTCCTCACGGAGTGAGCTGCAAAGAGCTGCCTTCTTGGTTTGACCCTGAAATTTATTTCCCTTTTCCCATCGATGTTTTTACAGTTAAAAATATATCTGTGATGTCAATAGAGCCTACCACCGTAATTTTAGAAAGTAGAGAAACTTTAAGTACCTTTACAGTCTCTACAGATCATAAATTTTTTATAGAAACTTATTCCATTGAGAGGAGCATTCAAACTTCCTATACAATGGAAACTAGACCTTCTACTATATTACACCCTAGTTTTGTTTCTGATTTATATCTAAGCGATATTTCTAAAACTGGAGTAATAGGTCAAATCGAAACAGAAAGTAGTGTATTTGCTACACCATTTATTACTATACCATTGTCTGAGAGCATTTCCTCGTCAGTCTTAGAAAGTTTACAAATTACCTCCACTCCAACTATTTCGAAATCTCTACCTATGTCTATAGAAATCACGCCAACAGATGAATTGTTATTCGCTTCAACTGCCTTATTATCTACTTCTGAAGTAATACCCTCGACTAGCAAAATAAGTTTAGAAACTTCTTTATTACATGTTCCTACTTCTAAAGTGTTCACTCTTTCGGATTCAATAGATACCGAAAGGTTTACTCCTAGTGAAATACCTATAACTTCTTTGATTGAAACAGGAATCAGTTCTTCGATGCCTCATTACAAGACGGATGAAATCACCGATAAAATTACAAAACCGTTTCAAACTTTTATAAAAGAGGGCGAATCAATGTTTTTAAGTTATACGAAGATAAAAACGGATGCCGAGAGTTATTTTTATTCCGTAACAACAGAAAGAGCAACAGAATACTCGTACCCAGTTTTTAGTTTTGACTCCTTGATGGCAAAAACAACTAAATTTTTTAAATACTGGACAATTGTATTTCCTACCACATTACTAGAAATTCCTGTTAGTTCGCAATTTAAGGAAACTGATGTAAAAACAGATTATAAATCTGTCGAATCTGTTGATTTAACAGTTGAAAAAACTGTTAAATTAAAATCCTTAGGCATAGATAGTGAAATAGTTAGCGAACCTCTAGAAACAACTGTGGTTAGCTCTCTAAGCTTAAAGCAAGATGTTCGTACTTATAAAGAAGTTTATAGTCCTACTCTTCATAGAGATTTTATGACAACACTTATAGAAATTCCAGTAACTGAAGTAGGTAAAACTCAAGACGTTTCAGTGACCCAAAGTGACAAAGTAGTTCTTCAAACACTTTCTGAGGTGCCAATGACGGAGACGCTTACTGTAGAGGATATTTTGCAGACAAAGCAGGTAACTAGAAGACCGGAATTAGAAGCTTCACTCATAGATTTTTCTACATTTGAGATATTCACATATGTCGATTATTCCATAAAAGGTACACCAACAGTTATCACTCATAGAGAAGGTGAAAGAGACATCGTTGATAAAACTAAAATACAAGAGGAACTTTCTTTGATTTTTGTTGAAACAGTGGAACCTAAAACTGATATTGGTTTGAAATCAGACCTCGTACAATTAAGTTCCTTAGATTTGACAGATAGTTTTCTTAAAAGTACTTTTATATATAGTGAAGTACATACAGATATATTTAAAACTAGTATAAAAATTGATGACTCTGTTTCTAAATCTGTAACAGACATTTTGCCAATTTATCCAACAAAAGTTGCTTCCATATACACTGACAGAGAAATCCCTTTTGGAACAACAAAAGCTGCAGCATTGACCCCGAGTCCATTTCAGACGCTCTCACCTGTAGACAAGACAGTACGTCCAACATTCCCATTTACTTTACTAACAGAAAGATATATTCCCATACCAACAACGGGTTTAGTTTTCACAACAATTACCCCTACTCCTACTATTCCGGAAGTAGATTATACCTTATTTTATGACAACGTAAGCACATTTTTTCCACTAGAAACAACTACAGAAGAAATATTTATATCAGTAAATATATCGAAAGAACAAGAATGTTCTTTGATATGTAATAATGGAGGAACATGTGTTCCCTCAGTTTCAGGAGATCAGGTAAGCAAGCAAGAGGTAAATTTTAATTAGAATTGTTATCCTTATTCATTTATCATGTAGTAAAAAATTAACTCTTAAAAATGGAGGAAAACAGAATTTTAAAACATTAATAATAATAATAATAATAATAATAATAATAATAATAATAATAATAATAATAATAATAATAATAATAATAATAATAATATTTGGTATTATTTTTAATTTCAGTGTAGTTGTCTCTTTAACTACAGTGGTGAATATTGTGAGATTTATCGCTACGTTACCAAAACGTATTTTACGAGTTCTTCGTTTCTGAAAACAAGTATTGAAGACCTTTCTTTAAGGGAAGGGGTCAAGGTTTGTAGGTTCTATATATATATATATATATATATATATATATATATATATATATATATATATATATATATATATATATATATATATATATATATATATATATATATATATATATATATATATATATATATATATATATATATATATATATATATATATATATATATATTCCATGATGAGATGGAATTTATTAAAATACTTTTCCATTTTAATTTATTCCTAAAGTTCCAAGTGGAAAAAAGGATTAACTAGTTTCTCATTAATATTTTCGGACCCACTCTTCATTTTTCTACTGTACCTAAACAAAAAGTATACTTAAAACTTCCGTATATAGAATCAATTACATCTTAACTTTTATAGAAATATTCTTACTATAATTGAAGCTACATTCCACCAATGCCCGTTCATTCTTATAAATTATAACTCCCTTTCAATTCATACTTTTTTCAGACACAAGGAATCTCACCTAATGCTTCTCAGATCCTCATTAATTTATTTAAGTGAGCCATCTGTAATGTTTAGTCTACAATTAGAAATGATGATTGATAAGCATAGAGGAGTTTCCGTTAGAACTGACCTTCTACTTTGCTCTCCTGAACACTCTGCCATAAAAGGCCTAGGAGATACCCACCCTTTTTTCTTCTTCTAATTTCTCTATCCTTCAACATACATCTTCCCTTCTTGATCGTAGGTAGGATATAGGAGTTTTATTTATAAAAACTCATTGCCTATCCTTAAATGATCAAACTTCTTCTACTGTCTTTTTCACTCAATTTTGAAGTCCTTTTTCCCAAAATAGTCCAGCCTTTTTATCTTTATTTATGTTATTTCTATATCAATATCATTACATTATTTTTATTATTTTTTGCAATTGTTATTATTTTGAATATTTTATCTATAGTTAAGGAATTTATATTTTGATTGTAATTAAAATAGAATTTGTAAAATATAGTTTGTGCTGAAGACGGAACGAGATACGGTGTTAAATGCTCACAGTGTATTATATGAGTATGTGCACAGACAAAGTATCTAGCATCTAAACAATGGTATGTGGAAACCCTTAGTATTGAACCTTTCTAATTAGATTAAAGTTCGCTAGGAAAGAAGCTATCTCAATTTATATATATATATATATATATATATATATATATATATATATATATATATATATATATATATATATATATATATATATATATATATAATATATATATATATATATATATATATATATATATATATATATATATATATATATATATATATATATATATATATATATATATATATATATATATATATATATATATATATATATATATATATATATATATATATAGTATCGGTATATCGATATATATATATCGGTATATATATTAAAATTATATATTAAAATTTATAGTATCGGCATATAAAATATCGTATAAATAAAAATATATGGTATCCTAATATATAATATATATAATATATATAATATATATTATATATATATATATATATATATATATATATATATATATATATATATTATATATATATATATATATATATATATATATATATATATATATATATATATATATATATATATATATATATATATTATAATGGTATATACGCATTCTCATTCATATCAAAATTAACATCCTCATCCACACTTTCAAAAATTTAACATCCGCATCCGCATCCGCATCTTACCATAATTCGACATCCGTATTCGCAAATGAGGAAATATGACATCCGATCCTTATATATATATATATATATATATATATATATATATATATATATATATATATATATATATATATATATATATATATATATATATATATATATATATATATATATATATATATATATATATATATATATATATATATATATATATATATGGCATACGCATTCTCATCCTCATCAAAATTAACATCCTCATCCCATCCGCACTTTCAAAAAATTTAACATCCGCATCCGCATCCGC
The DNA here is from genome assembly GCA_009176605.1 of Armadillidium nasatum. NCBI lineage: Eukaryota > Metazoa > Arthropoda > Malacostraca > Isopoda > Armadillidiidae > Armadillidium > Armadillidium nasatum. Next base: position 27,099 of record SEYY01019972.1, read on the forward strand.
ATCTTACCATAATTCGACATCCGTATTCGCAAATGAGGAAATATGACATCCGATCCTTCACTATATATATATATATATATATATATATATATATATATATATATATATATATATATATATATATATATATATATATATATATATATATATATATATATATAATATATATATATATATAAATAGGTTTACATTCAAGTGACATCAGAAAGTCCAAATGGGTTAATAGCCTATTCAGAAGGCAACGCAGATTCCTTCTTCATGATTCTATTAAGAAATTCTCTGCTTCAATTTGTGTTCTCGTGTGGACTTCAAACTGTTTCTTTCCTTCAAGGCAACAGAAAGCTTATTTCTCATTCTAAAACAGATATATTAATAAGGTAATTACAAAAGCAGAACATATTGACAGTATATTGAGGTAATTATGAAGCAGAACAAATTGACAGTATATTCCTTATTATATATGTTAATTACGAAAAGCAGAACAAGATTGACAGTATAATGAGGTAATTACAAAACAGAACAAATTTGATAGTATATTAAGGTAATTACAAAGCAGAATTAATTGACAGTATATTGAGGTAAATTACAAAGCAGAACAAATTGACAGTATATTGATGGGTATTTAAGGTCTTGAGGGGGAGGAGGGTTGTATTTAATAAAGAATTCTTCTTTTTTTTTTTTTTCTCAGGTTATGGTGGACTCCTTATTCGACTTTCGTGCCTTGGGGAAGAGGGAAGTGCAGAGCATCATTGCAAGTATAATAGACATTTTTTATCAAAATTTTTAAAAACTATACACTATAAATTTATAAGACTATATATATATATATATGAAATTAAATATGCTGCATTTATTTATCATGATATATAAAAACTTCAATAACACCCTATATATGCATTTTATTGGATTCAAATTTATCAACTTATTTCACAAAGTGTTTTTGAAAATAATTTTTTAGGTCAATGAAAGCATACCTGTTTACAGCGAGCAAGAATCAGCTTCTTCAGACGTTAAACTTAGTTCAATATTTCTCGGAGGTCTTCCCAACAACTACGTTTCACCTTTAGTGGTCAAAGCGGGATTTCTTCCTCGGTTAAGAGGATGCATTTCCTTACTTGAGGTTTGCTTGATGTAATATAAACAAGGATGTTTAAAATGTCGTACTTATATGCAATTCTAAGTGTAACATTTTAACTTAAAGGTAAATGATGAAGAATTTGATGTCTGGTTGAGCTCTACCGAAGGAGAAGGAGTGGAGGAATGTGGATCGAAACTATGTCCTACAAATGCATGTCACAATGGAGGTTCTTGTACACCTGGAATAGCTGAGTGGAGATGTATTTGCCCTGAGAGGTAACGTGACTATTTATCTCATAGCAATGTTTCTTTAATATTAAAATGTGGATTTAAGCATTTTCAAAAGATTTTGAAATTTCAAACCTATGAACTTTACGATAGAAGAGCAAGAATTTATTTAATTTTTTTTTTTGAAAAAATTTTTTTTTCACTTTTTATTAGTCAGTTTTTAACTTTTATTCTTAATTTGACCTAAACAATAATTACTCAGCTTCAGCACATCAGTGAATGTTGACTCATAGTGCTGACGGGAATTATAAACTTTGTTTGCTTTTTGATGGGTGTCAGAGAGGCTAGATAATTTTTCAGGAAAACTCTAAAATTAAAATGAATTCTTCAAAGATTCGATAACTAGTCAAAAGTGTGATTTAAGAGAGGGCATGCCACAAAAAAAAAAAAAAAAAAAAAAAAACAAAGCTCTAATTAATGAGATATGAATTCCACGCTACTTAATTGTTAAGCTAATCTTCAACAATTACCAGCAATATTCAATTATTTAAACTCTGTGAGGCATTCCTATTTCAATTCTAAATTATAATTTAAGTCTGCTAAAACTCTTGCACTCTAAATATTCACTAAACATCAAAGCGTAAAGGGTAATCGAACTGGGGCCCTTTAGCGCAAAAGCATATAGCATATATATGGTGGTTCAAAAGAGAAATCCAAAGAGGAGGTTCATGAAGAACAACCTCCAAGGACTTTTCCTGACCGCGCTTGAAGGGAGGGCGGTCGAGACCGGGTTATGTTTCCTCACGCTCAAGCGCGGTTGGGAGAAGCTCTAGGAGGTTCTTCTTCATGAATTATTATTCATGAGCCTTCCTCTTCCCATTTCTCTCTTGAACCGCTATAGCGTAGAGGTAAAACTCTATGCTTTAGTGCTATAGGGCCCCGGATCGATCCACCTATGACAAACTTAAAACTTTGATATACAATATATATATATATATATATATATATATATATATATATATATATTATATATATATATTTTATATATATATATATATATATATATATATATATATATATATATATATATATATATATATATATATTATATATATATGCTATAACAGGGAGGTTCTGCGAAAGGAAGATATGTGACCCTGATCCTTGTTTTTCGGGAGTATGTCTAAAATCAAGAGTTGAAGAAGAGAAGACCTTATGTATGTGTCCAGCAGAGTTGAGTGGACCAATTTGTACTGAAAGTAAGGAATAGTTATTAACACAAATGAATCCTTATATTAGCAATAGTCTTAAGTTTAGAAGGAAAGCAAAAGAGGAGTTTCTATAAGTTCTTTTTTGCCCACCCACCCTTAAATTTAAAATAATCATTTATCTAGTTCGAATCCATCTTAAGCTGTTTTCTATTCGTCCGCAAACTTAATAAAAATTTAGTTGCGCGCCATTTTCGTAAGGTTTTTTTTTTAGACCTTTATTAGTGCATCTTACAATTTGCCCAATAGAACGGTTTCCAAAATCTTCTAAAATATCATATGTGTTTGAGCAAGTTTGGTTTGAGTCAGCTGATTCCAGTTCAACATGGCGGCTGGGCTCTCAAAATATTTAACTGATGTAAGATAACACAGGCCTGCATTTGAAAAAAAAATTTCTGTTCCTGGGGTTTTCTTAAATGATTCCTAACGAAATTGTCCTCCTAAATTGAAATATGACATTCATTTTGCTCAATCAGGTCTGGTTTTTGAGGTTCAGCGCACTACTTCTTTTAGAAATGGGTAATTTAAAAAAAAAAAACCGTTATTTATATCAAAGTTATTTAATAAATTACAATTACTTGTAAACTAGGAAAAAAATAAATACCGACTCAATTCGACTTTCCTTTAATTAAATTTAAACTTACACACTACTTATGAGCCTACCCAAGAGTGCCAAGAAACTATTTTCCAAGAAACGAAGTCCTTGATGATTTCCGTTTGTGAACCGATTTTGGTTCGTCGCGTTTAAGACACCAGCAATAGTCAGCTAACATGTTGATGTCCCAGCGTCCTTGATATCTTGTTTCCATCGTCTTTATGTCTTGGTGAAATCTTTCACCTTGTTCCTCGCTATAATCTCCACAGTTTGCCGGAAAATAGTCAAGATGTGAATGGAGAAAATGCATTTTTATCGACATGCGAGCTCCCATTTTCTCGAAGCTTTTCATAAGCTCATTTACATGTGAGATATATTCTGAGCTTCTTTTATTTCCCAGAAAACCATCGATAACTTTACTAAACGATCGCCATGCATCTTGTTCACTGGCTTCCATATTGGTGTAAAAATGCTTGTCCTTTAACAGAGTTCTAATTTGGGGACCGTCAAATATGCCTGCATGGAGCTTTGCATCACTGATCTGTGGGAATTTTTGCAGTAGATACTTAAAAGCTTGGCCTTCTTTATTCAGTGCCTTGACAAAGTTCTTCATCAGGCCAAGCTTTATATGAAGAGGAGGCAGTAAAACATTTTTGGGTGGGACTAGAGGTGGAGCTACTACGTTGTGGCAGCCAATTTGGAATGTCTCTCGAGCTGGCCAGTTTTTTTGCTTATAGTGAAGACTATCAGCCCGGCTATCCCATAGGCACATGAAGCAAGGATATTTTGTGTAGCCTCCTTGCATCCCAAGAAGAAGGCACACAACCTGAAAGAAAGGATTAATTCTTATATACATTAAATGTAGTAAATTAAAATTGAAAATTGTCTTTATGCTTGCATATTGATGTACATGGTTTCTAAGAACTTATATTTTTTTCATAGGCAATTTTCACTAAGTTTATTGGGGGTAGGGAGAAGCTAATATGTGTATCATATTCTTCTGTCATTGGTATTTAGAAACAAAAATTCCTTGCAGTATTTGACAATTTCAATAAAGTGTGCAACATGCCGACAGACTGTAGCAAGATCAATACTATTGAATTTCTGAAACTTAACCATGGATGGCATATTTTTTTAAAAATGAAGATTTATAATGACAAGAAGAAACTGGAAAATATATATATATATATATATCTTACCTTGAGATCACCACATATAAACCAGTTGTGGTTAGATACTTGATTGTATTAATCAATACTTGCATATTTTGGTAGCTTTCTGTTAACTGAACTGAATGGGCAATAGGTACGGATGCCATGTTATTGCCAATATTTAAGAGTACTGCTTTCAAGCTTCTGCTAGAAGAATCAATGAAGAGCCTCCATTCACTTGGTTGGTAAGGAACGCCAAGTGCCTCAATTAAACCTTTTACATCATTGCAATACACCAAAGAGCTGCAAGAATCAACTGCAAAGAACTTTCGAAACTCTTCGTCTCTATTTCTGAACCAAAAGTATGTAGTTTCTTGAGAGAGGAGGTTGCTCTCACTAAGACGGGATGCAAGAAGTTGTGCGTTCTCTTTAGAAAGACCAAGATCTCTAGTCAAGTCATTTAATTGACCTTGAGTGAGTGGTTTTGGCGAAGATATTGTAGACGTAGGCTGATATGTCACTGAAGTGTCAGTGTCATCTACTTCTATATCTTCTATATTGTCTTGTAGCTCAGTATTTGCAGGTGGAGAAGGAACTGGAACTCCTGGACTATGTGGTTGTGGTTTAATGGCAGAAGGAACATCAGGATAGACTACAGTGTGCTTGTTCTTCTTATTGACACCTGAAAAAAAATTTCGCATACTTAATTTACATAATTTTAATTCACTCGACCCTCGTTTCCACACTTTTATACACAATTTTCATACAAGGAAAATTTACACTTTTTAAATACAATAATTATATAATTTATATACAATTTAACCACAATTTTCCTATCAGAATAATACACTATTTTTATACACAATTACAATTTCAATAGGCTACCAAAAGATATTTATAAACATTTCTAGATTTGTCAAGGACTATATTCTTACAGTAATTATCTCACCTTTGAGATTGGTCATGCAAAAATAGCAGTCTGTAATATGGTCCTTGCCTTCTCTCCACACCATAGGTACACCAAATGACAAACAGTTCGTTTTGCCCTCACTCCAGCGCCTTAAGGCTATGACACAGGCTTTGCAGCATATATGTGGAGCAAAGCCTTTGTCTTGATCACCTAGCTTTATTCCAAAATATGCATTGTAAAGGGACTTTACTAACGGCGTTATAGTGCATTGCTGGTCACTAAAAGTTACTTTGCCACACACATAACAAAATCTATCAGGACTGTTTTTACACTTTCTATTCATTTTTATGAAATATAAGGAGTTTTGCTAATGTATTTGCCTGCAAAAATAATAAATAGAGCATTAGAAATACACTTTAAACACTGTTCATAGATGAGAAAAGTCATGGATTAAGGTAAGAACACTTAGTTGGAGAGTGAGCAAGCAACACATAACCACTCGCGCTCGCGGTCAGCTAGAGACTGAGCTCTCTAACGCCATCTAGGGAGCTCGGTCTGTATCTTAAAAACTAGACCTGATTGAGCAATATGAATGCTTGATTTGGATTTAGGAGACAAATTTCATTAACAACCACCTATAAAACCCCCAGGAACATTTTGGACGCAGACCAGTGTAATGAATACTCTGTTGAAAAGGCCAAGACAAAATATTAATAAAGCCTATTGTTGATAAATTAAGAAATAACGGTACTGAAATTTTTTTCCTAATTAGCTTAATTATACTGATTGCTTATGTAGCCTACTAGTATTCCTTTATGTTTCTAATAAAACTAAAATTTATAAATAATCTTGAAAATCACAATATATTTTAACACATTTATTAAAAATAATTTTAAATATTGACATAAAATTACACATAAGCATCGAGATGCAAATGACAGCAAGTGAAAATGGGTTTGTCTACATCTAAATTTTCAGCAGGAATTTAGTCACGTCCAAAAGTATCTTCAAAAATCGCAAATTTTCGAGCCAAAAGTGACGAATAGAGAGCTGTTTTTCTCAAAAATTTTTAGAAAACTTAGTATTTATGTAAAATTTGGACGAATAGAAAACGACTAAATTCCATATTTGAAAGACAATAAATAATCTTTATTATAACATAAAACCCTTTTTACATATATATATATATATATATATATATATATATATATATATATATATATATATATATATATATATATATATATATATATATATATATATATATATATATATATATATATATATATATATATATATATATATATATATATAATAAATATATAAATTAAAAAAAAAAAAAAAAAAAAAAAAAAAAAAAAAAAAAAAAAAAAGAGAGAGAGAGAGAGAGAGAGAGAGAGAGAGAGAGAGAGAGAGAGAGAGAGAGAGAGAGAGAGAGAGAGAGAGAGAGAGAGAGAGAGAGAGAGAGAGAGAGAATGAGGGAGATATATAGAGAGTAGGAGAGAGAGAGAGGGAGAGAGAATGAATGAAGGGGATATATAGAGAGAGAGGAGAGAGAGTGAGATGAATGAAGGAGATAGAGAGAGAGAGAGAGAGAGAGAGAGAGAGAGAGAGAGAGAGAGAGAGAGAGAGAGAGAGAGAGAGAGAGAGAGAGAGAGAGAGAGAGAGAGAGAGAGAGAGAGAGAGAGAGAGAGAGAGAGAGAGAGAGAGAGAGAGAGAGAGAGCAAAAAATAAAAGGAAATTTATAAATGTTTAAAATGAGGAAGGTTGAATTCATTTGGAAAAACACTTAGTCGGCGAAAAAGCAATAAGAATTGACTGAAATGAAAGAGAAGAACCTTCAATTTTAAGCCTTGGCAAGAAAATTTGAACTGTTTAATTCCTGGGAAAAAATTGCATATTATTATTATGTTGCTAAGATGCAAAAGGATGGGTGGATATGTGATAAAGTTCTAAGAACCTACCTGCCTATGTACTACATAAAGGAAAGAGATTGAACGCAACGTTTGTGTCTTAAGGAAAATAAACCAAGGAAATAGGAAAATTTCACACTGAACCCAACCATTTGCATAACAGAGATGGAACTGGAAAAATCCCAAATTTAAAGACAATACTCTGAAAATTATAGAATTGGAAGTGTTGAGATTTTTAGTGACTTTTTCTTTTCATGAATATTGTATTAAGATTTTTAGTGATTTTTTGTTTTTATTAATATCGTAAATTTTGTAATATAAGTGTTTTGAAACTGATTAATCTACAGGTGCTTTCAAGAGAAGACTTATATAGTGTCAGTGAAATGTAAAAAAAAAAAAAAAGTTAAAATAGGTAACATAAATCTTATTATGTTTTCATGTTGAAACTGTCTTGACGATGTTGATAAAGTCTAGACAAACAAATTTTCTTACCTTTTGATAGCACGATTATTATTATTATTATTATTATTATTATTATTATTATTATTATTATTATTATTATTATTATTATTATTATTATTATTATTATTATTATTAATCTAATTATATTAAAAAAAAATAATTAAAAAAAAAAAAAATAAAATTATTATTATTATTATTAATTATTATTATTATTATTATTATTATTATTATTTTATTATTATTATTATTACTCCTCTAATTTTCAGCTCAAAGTCTGAAGAAAAGCAATTATTTTACTCTGGTTCCTTCGAAGGATATTCTTCCTATTCGAGTCACCTGGTTAATTTTGATCATAGGAAAACTTTCGCCATAAGGTATTTTATTATATATATATTATATATATATATATATATATATATATATATATATATATATATATATATATATATATATATAATATATATATATATATATATATATATATATATATATATTATTATTATTATTATTATTTTTTGTTTTTTTTTTTTTTTTTTTTTTTTTTTTTTTTTTTTTTTTTTTTTTATATTTATTTTATATATGTATATATATATATATATATATATATATATATATATATATATATATATATATATATATATATATATATATATATATATATATATATATATATATATATATATATTATATATTATAGTGAAACCTCGACACACGAACACCTCTGTCAACGAACAAATCGACAAACGAACTAGTTTAACGAGCAGATTTTAACTCCTTCCACGAATGATGCATCGACGTACGCACACAGATTACGCACGAACTCATAAAACCGAGCATTCATACACACGCATTACCCATATTTTCTCGCATTTTTGCTGTGATTTTGGGGGAATTTAAGCATATTTTTTAGCTTTCTTTAAATAAATCCTTCATAATGGGTGCCAAGAAAGTGCATAAGATTTTTATTTAAATGGGGAAAGTAGACTTGACGTACGTACATTTTGAAGTACGAACTGAGTCTAGGAACGAATTAAATTCGTAGGTCGAGGTTCCATGATATATATATATATATATATATATATATATATATATATATATATTATATATATATATATATATATATATATATATATATATATATATATATATATATATATATATATAAAGGTAACAGCACCTCTCAAATCCGTTCTCCGTAAATGCGAACTGCATTCATTGCGGATACCTACAAGATAAATAAGGAAAATAATTTTCATTACATAAAAAAGTGAGAAGGAATGTGTATCCTAGTTACGTCTCTTTTAATGAATATATTCAGTTTAAAATATCTCAAGGAAGTTATTTGACATGGCAAAAGCTCTTTCATAAATGAAAGTGATAATGAAGGATTAAAGTGTATTAACTTAATTAATACCTCTAATTTATATTTCCCTGGCTACCTTGGTTCTCATCCCTTTTTTAGCTTCTCGATGTCTGCTTGAGATTAGCTACCTTCAATGCCATGCTGATCTCTAGTTTTTTGTCCACTGTGTTAATTTGGATTCGATTGTACTTGTATAGTGGCGTTCGATATATTTATGGAATTGGAAAGGGAATAAATCTATAGCTTTTGTAAATATTCTTATTCAGATAGATTTGATTGCAAATTATTTCGGATAATTATTTTGGCATTTTCGGATCATTTATTTGTTTTAATTAAAGGAAGAAAATTAATTATTTTTATTTATTCATAATTTCATTGATTCTAATGTTTTCAATTATAACATTCGCCGTTTTTCTCAGACTTTATTTTTTTAGGTTTATTCATTCATTTTTGTTTTCAATATGCTTTCTCGTATTCATTTTTCTTTCAAATCAATTTAATCATCAGTTGCCGATGGGGCAGACTCATTTCCTATTGTTTTATCAATGGTTTTATTATATTTTCCACCATACTCCAATTTTTCCATCTATTTAAATATTTTTCCTCCTTTTTGTCTTTAGAAATTCCTCTAGTACCAAACTTCTGAATTCCATTTTAGGTGACTTGCATAAAGTCTCACTAACCAATTGCTTCGAAGATATGATAATAATCTTCTATATTTATTACACTTGGCAGTTCCCATTATTCTTTTGGTCATCAATGACTCTTTTGCTTGTCATTTGAAAAAAATCTTCTTTTAGCTTAAACAATGATATATTACTACGGTTTTTTTTATTGTTATGAGAATTTCTCCCTCTCACCCCCACCCACCCTAAAAAGCTGGAGATTCTCATTTCAGAGTAGAGTAAAAGGGTCCTACAATTAAACCACTCTATACGAAGTGTCTATCGGTAGGAGTAGAAAACTTTGTTCATTTCATTGTCTTTAATCAATGCAATTAGTCAATTTGTTCATTTCATGATTTAAATTGTAAATGTATAGTCGTGAACAAAAGTTCGTTCCTATTAAGCTGGAAATAAATATTTATATAAAATGGAGATCATCTCAGGTTCAGCCAATCACAGTTCAATTAAGCCCCTCTTTATGTTTTTATTTTCTTTTTATTCAAAATAGAGCTTTTATGAAATGATCTCCATTTTATATAAATATTTATTTCCAGCTTTATAGGAACGAACTTTTGTTCACGACTGTACTTCTTTACCTTGCATTCATATATATATTTTATATATATATATATATATATATATATATATATATATATATATATATATATTATATATATATATATATATATATATATATATATATATATATATATATATATATATATATATATATATATATATATATATATATATATATATATATATATATATATATATATATATATATATATATATATATATATATATATATATATATATATATATATATATATATATATATATATATATATATATATATATATATATATATATATATATATATATATATATATATATATATATATATATATATATATATATATATATATATATATATATATATATATATATATATATATCTATTAAAAATTATATACAGGTTTCATTTCACATCTCAACACATCAATCAGTTGGGACTGATATTCTATTTAGGTCATCAAGTTAACTCAGTGAAGAAGGATTTTTTTGCCCTTGCTCTTGTTAGAGGATACTTGATGCTTACTTGGGATCTTGGAGCAGGTATATATATATATATATATATATATATATATATATATATATATATATATATATATATATATATATATATATATATATATATATATATATATATATATATATATATATATATATATATATATATATATATATATATATATATATATATATATATATATATATATATATATATATATATATATATATATATATATATATATTATATATATATATATATATATTGAGGATTCTATCCCTGACCTCTGAGATGATAAAACAACACGCTAACCACCAAACCACCATCTGAGAGGTCAGGGTTTGAATCCTCAATAGCAGAATATACATATTGTAAAATTTTATTCCACCGATTATGTATATATATATATATATATATATATATATATATATATATATATATATATATATATATATATATATATATATATATATATATATATATATATATATATATATATATATATATATATGTATATGAGTGGATGAGAGATTTTATTTATTTTTTGAAGGTCCCAGAAGAATATTTTCAAAAGAGCCTTTAGATTCCACCTTTCACACTCACTCTGTTAAAGCTGGAAGAACATCAAAAGTTGGGTGGATGGAAGTCAACACGCAAAGCAATATATCTGCCGTTGCTCCAGGATATTTGTCTTCTCTTGAAACGAACAACGTGCTTTACTTAGGTAAGTATAGAAATACTTTGCTCTAAATAAAATAAATATGAAGCAGAATTTGTCTATCCAGATTTGTGATCAGAACTGATTAGCAAATCTTAACATAGAAAAATTTTAGTATATTTTATTCTAGAACAACTGAAAAATATGAGTACACTATTACACAGAGTACTCATTTTTTTTATTTTTTAAATTGTATTTAAATAAACAAGTATATTTTATTTTAGAGCAACTAAAAAATATGAGTACACTATTACACAGAGTACTCATTTTTTTATTCTTATTTTTTAAATTGTATTTAAATAAATATGTTCCTCACTGTAAAGAAATTTTTTTATAATTTAAAAAGGTTAAGTCTGCTTAATTAATGATTAGTACATATTCTCCAATGAAAAGGAGAGATATTTTAGCATGTGTTAAAATTTTAAGCTATTTAAAACTCCGACATCTAAATAAATTTTAATACATTAATAAGCGGCAAATTCATGCCGATAGGAAGTTTTTGAAATTCAAAAATTTTAATTCTAAAAAAAATTTTTTTTAATTAATTCTAAATTATTTTAAAAATTAAAGGCTTTTTCGAAATGAAAATGTATTTTGAAGGACAGATGAAAAATGTTATATCCGCCATTATGCGACAGCAATTTTTTCACTCTCGAAATAATACCACCAGAGAACCATATTTAAAAATCAGAAGTAGTGCTTTCACCCCTAAATTTTCGTTGTTACTGAGAAAAGAAAAAAAGATTATATAAAAATCTTTTAATTATATCCAAATTATCGGAAGAGAAATCAACTTAAGGGAATGTTCTTTGGAAAATTGATGTCAGAATTCTCAGAACTTAAATTTGAGAGTAATTTTCTTAATTTCATTCGATCTCCACCAAACAAGGGAGAAATGTAGCTTTGGATGAGTTCTGAGATGTTGACTGTAATCATTTTTCTCTATTTTAATCCATTTGTGTTTTATTGGTAATTGATTATCTAAGATTTTTTTTTGGACACTCCAATATCTCTAGTAAAACAAATAGAATTTACGTATGTTTATGTAAAAGCTTTAACCTGGTACGTTCTGAGAACAATATAAAAAAAATAGAATAATTCCCAGGGATTTTTTTTTTAATAATAATATTTTCCTGAAAAAAAGTACTAATATATTGTTACCAATGAAAAATTGCGATAATTTTTTCTCTGTTCATCAAATTACTATAAAATTTTCGGACTATTTAGAACTGGGCGAGTTACACACTTAATATTTAGGGTATTTTTGTATGCATAACCTTTTGACTTCTGGACACGGGAGAAAAGTTTCTTAAAAAATGGTTAGGAATACAGAAAAAATTATTTCTATAAAAAATATGTAACTTGCTCAATCTTATACGCTCTGAAAATTTCAAATGGATCTCATAAGTTAATTTTTCAAAAACGATAAACTTTTTGGAATTTTGAAGGAAAATATTGTTTAAAAAAAGATTGAAAAGGATATATCGATTTTTTTGAAATAGTTTTCGAACAAATAAAGGTTAAACTTTTACTTTCGTTTATTAGAGATTTTGGTCCTCAAAAGCAAATTTATTCTGGTTTTCAATTGCCAATAAAAAAGCACCTGAATATAGAACAAAAAAAAAAAAATATATTTAATAAATAATAAAAATAAATAAATAAATTTAAAAAAAATAGTGAAATCATTGTTTCAGATTCCGCAGAATTACAGAATTAAGTCATTTGCAGCACTTATGTTTGACCTAAATCGTATGAGAATTATTCGCAAATAACAGTTTGAGAATTCTGCCTCCAATCTCCAATTAACATTGCATTATTCCTTGAAGAACAACCATTACATACAAAGCTCTTCACTCAGAACAAAATTACTCTAAAAATAAAAGTTTCAGTAACACCTTTTCGAGGTGGTTGTGGAAACTGGCGTGGTCTTAACTTTTTCGTTATGAGCCCCTTCACGACCTGAATATAGAAAGTCTATATAAAATTTTATTTATCAACTGAAAAGCAAATCATCAGCAGAAAAAAGTCGTGAATTAAAAGGAAGAGTTTCAAAAAAGCAATTAAAAAAAAAGAGTAATTCAAGTTCCTTAAAATGAATGATGTCACTCGCTATTTGAAGAGTAGGAATCAGAATCGATTTCACAAGAAATAAAGAATTGATATCGATTGTTTCGGATATCGGAGAGCATCTCGAGCTCTCGTTGCGAGTGGTATGCTCTGAACTCGTGATGGCCTGAAGGGCAATATCTTGTCTGCCTGGAAGGACGGCATATGCCCTTCGTTAGTGAAGTTTACTCTCGGAAACAAAAACAAAGCAGAGCAAAAAAAATGTCTCAGATAATAATAATAATAATAATAATAATAATAATAATAATAATAATAATAATAATAAAAATAATAATAATAATAATGATAATAATAGTAATAATAATAATAATAATAATAATAATAATATTTTGATGAATACAGTTTATAAGTTGCTAATCATAAAGATGCAACTTCGTATTAAATTTGTACTAGCACTTCCTATGAATAATTATATTTTTCAAAGTGGAAATAATATATATATACTGACTTTTAAAGTAACAGGTTAGACTGGAGGATTTAAAAAAACAAACATTTTTGTCAAGAAAAAAAAAAAAACGGCCATTTATCTTGAAAAACTTCTATTTTAATAGTATTTTAACCACATAATTGTAAAAGACCATAAGTAATGGGTAATATCTTAATAACTCTGTAAAAATCGACATTTATTTAACGAAATTTCATATCAAAACATATTTTGACATAAGAGATATATGTATTCTTTATACACTGTTTAGGGAGGTGCAATAAACCCTCCCGTGAATTTATACTTGCATTTCGAGTATATATTATATATATATATATATATATATATATATATATATATATATATATATATATATATATATATATATATATATATATATATATATATATATATATATATATATATATATATATATATATATATATATATATATATATATATATATATATATATATATATATATATATATATATATATATATATATATATATATATATATATATATATATATATATATATATATATATATATATATATATATATATATATATATATATATATATATATATATACAAAGCAAGTACAAATTTGCCGGGGAGGGTTAGTAACGTTTTAGATTAAAAAATCGCCAAAATTAATAAAATGTTTACCCTTCAATCCAAATTATTAATCTTACAGTACAAATAAAAATTTTATATATCATTCAAAAAAATTTTCATTATTAAAGGTTCTCAAAAAAAAAATATCAAAGGTAGAGGATAGAAAAAAAGGAAAGAAACAGATTTATTTTTCTTATTTGAGTGGGGATAAAGAATATAATCGTATCTAACGAAACAGAAATTGTTGAATATGCAGAAAAATTAAAATTTTAAAAAGTAGAAATCAGAAATAATTTTGCTTTTGAGAGGACGTATTCAGTTTGCCGAGAGAAGAAAGAGAAAGTTGAAGAGAGAAATCGCAAAGTAGAAGATAAATAACTTTGCCAAATTTAAAATTAACATGTAAAGACATACTGAAGGCTTTTACCGAAAATTAATTCCTCAGTTATTAATATTATTATTATTATTATTATTATTATTATTATTATTATTATTATTATCATTATTATTATTATTATTATTATTATTGCTGTAAGAATTATATAATCATCAATTGAGGGATAGTATTATTTTTGCAATTATTACTATTAAAAAAATATTTTTATCGTCATTACCAGTTGTGAAAATTAATACAGGTAATATTCTGGGGTCTAAATGGACACAAAGTAGTGTTGCAATTAATACCCCCATTATATGCATTTGGAAAATTTTATTAGTTGAAGTAATGTAGAAAAAAAAATTTCTAAACATTTTAAACCTACTAGCGACATCTGGTGCTGTAAATCATTAGTAATAATAAATCTTTC
>SEYY01019972.1:45000-62500 GCA_009176605.1 Armadillidium nasatum
TATATATATATATATATATATATATGGGTTGGAGGAAAATGCCCAGGGCCTACATATAACCTACCAAAAGGAATAAAGGATAATCTGATTCGTTTGAGTGGAAGTGTGCGAGTTAAAGATAACAAGCGATACTTAGCATTCATTAGAAGTTTGTATAAGCTTGGTTCAGTGTTTGGGGAATTGGAGGCAGAGTTCTCGAAACTTAAATTTGAGATTAATTTTCTTAAATTTTATTCGATCTACTCAAAATAAAGTCAAAATGTAGCATTGAGCGAGTTCTTAAATATTGATTTGGAACGTATTTCTCTATCTCGGTTTATTTGCTTTTAATTGCATTTGAAATGCAGAAAAAAAGAAAAAATAATTCTTTTGATTTCCAATATCTCGAATAAAACAGATTACATTTATATATACTTTGAGAAAATGTTTTAGCTTGATATGGTTTGAATACTGTATCAAAAAATTTGAAAAATCTTCTACAATCATTTGAAAATAAAATAAAAAATTTTTCCTGAAAAATATCCAAAAATTTTGTCATAATAAAAAAATTAATTGGTAATTATTTTTCTTCTTGTTTCCCAGTCAATACGGAATTTTCATTTCATATGGGATTATTTGAGTTTACGTCCTTTTTTTTTTTATTTAGATTATTTTTCTTTATAGCCAACCATTTTTTTAAAAAGTTTTGTCGCGTGTACAGAAGTCAAATGGGTAAGTGTTCGAAAAATATGCCCTAAATAAAAATCGAATCTGATAAAAGGTCTGAAAATTTCATATTTATCAGATTAACAAAAAAAAAAAAAAAAAATAATAATAATAATATTAATAATTACCGCAATTTTTCAATGATGACAAAATTTTAAAATTAGTTTTATTTTTTAATTTATTCATTTTTTTATTTATTTATTTATCTAATTATTTTTGTTTTACAAAATATTATTTATTTTTATACGATCGCAGAGTTGTTTTATGTTGTTTTCAAAACATATTAAGTTAAAACTATTACTTTAGTCTTAGGGAATATGTTAATGCTATATATTTTATTAGAAATATTTTTAGTTTTCGATTGCCAATAAAAAAAAAGAGAGATACAAAGTAACGGTTGTTTTAGAACCCGTAGAGTCTCATATTTTGCATTTTGTTTGGAGTAAATTTTATGAAAATATAGAAATAATCAACAAATCTAAGTTTTCAGAATTGCGCCAACAATCAGCAAAAACATTGAGCACTTTCCTTATATAAAAGTAGGAATGCAGTAATAACTTTGAGGCTGGGTGGAAAAAGGAATAATATGTTGAGAGACAAGTATCACTTACTCTTTTTTTTTTAAAAAAAAATAGACGTATGAGACTGGAGAATTGAAAATAGCAATGTTAACTGAAATGACAATACCACAGTATGAGTGTCAAGACAATTCTAAAGAGAGAAAGAATTAGAGAATGAAATAAGACTTGAGGATTGATGAAGCAAACTGCTATGAGCTAAAGCTTTCATAGAAGAGAACAAAACAGACCCTCGATAAAGACAAGCATTTGCATTAATTTGTAAAAAATTATAAGAGTTAGAAATATTTAGAAGTTTGCTAAGACTGTGAATGATTAAGCCTGCATCTCTTGAAATCACAAGTGAAAAAGAAACTAGTAAAATTATACTAAGAACAGGAAAATTGAGAGGCGTATTTCTAACGACGTAATAGCTGTGTAGATAAATATCTTGTAGAAAATTTAGGGAACTGGCTTAAAGAAATAATGAAACCACCAGAACTTCTTTGTCTCAATTAATGAAAAATCTGACTGCAATTGTTCCAAATCTGTACAACAATTTAAGACTGTTGGGTAAATGGTTTTTTTAAAACTAGGTGAAGGAGTGTAAAAGATAACTGACTATAAGAAGAAAAATAATTTAAACTTTATCATTAATATATTTTATTAATGTTATTGGAACATCTTCAACAGCTACTACAGAACAGAATGGAATTCTGAAGTTACGTTTCAGAGAATGAAGGACATAGGAACAGAAGAGGAAAATAGGGTTTTAAAAAACCTCCGACAAAACCTATCGAAATATGTCAGCAATGAAAATTAAATCTCACCCAATCAGTTATTAAAGACAGGAACCAAAATAGAGAGAAATGAAGGAATTTTCTCATTTGAAGCACTCTTACGAAAGAAAGGTATTATGGTTATTAGAGATGATTAAAAGATTTAAATGTCCAAATCTTCAGGTAACATGAGCTTTTAAGAATAATAAAAGGTACTGCAAAAAAAAAAGATATAGAGAGTAGGAGAAAATATCGCATTTTCCCTGCAGGTTGAATGAGTTCACGCTACCATAGATGGATAGATAAAATTTGATTAAAAAGATGGACCAGTTTACCAAGGAGAATTAAACCTCAGAATAATAGGAAAAGTACTGTCACGAAAGCTTTCAACTTTTTAAAAAAATATAGATTAAAAAGAAAAAAGAAACTTTTTTTTTTTTTTTTTTTAATTTTTGTTTTACTTGTTTTACTTGTACACATTTTCCTAATTAACTTTTTCACGATGTATTGGTACTCAAATTCTGATGCTATATTGGAACTAGAATAAGAAGTAGTCTTTGTTGTATGTCCCCCCTACCATTACGCCATTAATTAATTAGTTAATGAAAAAAGAAACTCTGAAGATCATACCACCCATATTGATATTGAAAACTATTCCAAATAGCCACACACACACACACACACACACACACACACACACACACATATATATATATATATATATATATATATATATATATATATATATATATATATATATATATATATATATATATATATATATATATATATATATATATATATATATTCAGGTAAAGGAGACATGAACGTAATGTCTATAACTTCACCAAATGAAGTAATTGTTGGTGAATGGCAGAAAGTGTCTTTAAATCGCCATGGAAAATACGCTGTTCTCACCTTCCGAGAAAAGGAAACTACGAACGGCAAAAGAGAGAAAACTTTTTACTCCCCAAAAATAAACGACGACAACATGTTACCCAAAAGTGAATTCCTGGATGTTCAGCATAATGTATTTCTAGGTTGGAAAAGTTTAATTTTTTTAGTAAAATTTTATGACAAAAAAAAAAAAAAAAAAAAATTAAAGACGATTTTTTTTTTTTTTTTATTTTTTTATTTTTTCATATATATTTATATATATATATATATATATATATATATATATATATATATATATATATATATATATATATATATATATATATATATATATATATATATATATATATATATATATATATATATATATATATTATATATATATATATATATATATATATATATATATATATATATATATATATATATATATATATATATATATATATATATATATATATATATATATATATATATATATATATATATATATATATATATATATATATATATATATATATATATATATATATATATATATATATATATATATATATATATATATATATATATATATATATATATATATATATATATATATATATATATATATATATATATATATATAGTATATATATATATATATATATATATATATATATATATATATATATATATATATATATATATATATATATATATATATATATATATATATATAATATATATATATATATATATATATATATATATATATATATATATATATATATATATATATATATATATATATATATATTATATATATATATATATATATATATATATATATATATATATATATATATATATATATATATATATATATATATATATATATATATATATATATATATATATATATATATATATATATATATATATATATATATATATATATATATATATATATATATATATATATATATATATATATATATATATATATATATATATATATATATATATATATATATATATATATATATATATATATATATATATATATATATATATATATATATATATATATATATATATATATATATATATATATATATATATATATTTATATATATATATATATATATATATATATATATATACAGGAGGTGGTCCAGTAGAAAGCATCATACCAAATGAAATATTTCATTATAAGAAAATTCCAGCTTTAGAGGCTGTATGAGGAAGGTAAGTACTGTACAATTAATAAATATATATATATATATATATATATATATATATATATATATATATATATATATATATATATATATATATATATATATATATATATTATATATAGGTATGTATAAAGGATATTGGGTAAGCTTTTTGTCAAACTGTAAGAAAGTATAGAGGAATCAGCATAGAGCTACATGACTTAAGAACCTCTGTCTTTCAAGGTAACTTAGAGCAGTATAAGCTTCTGAATATATACGGAACTTCATTAAGGATATATATGTACTGTTCAGCATAACATTTGGGGCTCGTTGCTGTTGGAGTTGTCAGATCGTCAATAGGTGTACTAGGTACATTTGAATGCCTGTTACTTGTGCCCGATATACGTTCTATCAAACTTCAAAGGACCATGGGTTGTAAGCATAGAAAAGTCAAAGACAACAAGTGTGTTCGTGATATCGACAATTCAGGCTGCCAGAGAAATGGAAAATACACTAGGTTATTTAGATATGTATTATGTTTAGAGCACGGCTGCTGGGAATTCATGACTGTTCTAAAAAAGATATTGGATCTGGTGCCTCCCAATCTATCCAATGTTCAAGAAGGAACAGGTTCCCTATGTACAAAAGTTTCTACATGACTGAAACCTACCACCATAATAGATATCGCACATCACAAGAATATTTTACAAAGCACCATGTGGTGAGTCTGACATGAAAACTAACTGAATTCCTCTCATCTAAAGAGAATGCATGAATTGTTCTTGGATGATTTCCCACACCATATCTATTTTGCCAGCAGAATTTACGACGTGGTCAGAACAACCACAAGTTTTAGTGAAGGGGAGGTGTTATTTACCGAAGATTGCTTGTTCAATAGCAATAATCATATACCACCACCAGCACAAGTTTGCAGTCAACATCAGGGTAGGTATTCATGGATCTCATGGTCAGGATATGATTCTTTCCATAACGTTTGAATGGGTGATAATACCGTACTATTTGGAATAAATACTTCCTGTACTACCAAAAGTTATGCCACTTTTCGAACTGCAGCAAAAGTTGTTATTACATGAAGGTGTTCTGCACGCTTTACATTCGGTGTGGTATATTTCATGAACTGCACGTATCCAACGTGTTGGATAGGAAGAAGTATCCTATGAGAAGTACTCTATCCTGATCTGACGCTTCTTGATTACTTTCTGTAGGGAGCATATGAGAAGTCTTTTGTGTAAAGATGACCCAGACGAACTATTCTCCAAAACAATGCCTGAGTATTGCAGAGAGTGTGCCAGAGCTTTGAAAGTCCAAGCCATGCCTACATTGAACGTGGTGGTCGTCAGTTAGAACATCTTTTAAAATTGCTGCGAGAAATGTACTGCTATCAAAGTTTACATATTGTTGAGTAAAATTTTAAATTTAAAATCCTTAGTATGTTGGTTGCAATAGCGTTCCTCGCATTCACAGAATTGTCCTAACTCAAGACTACGTCTTGGATTCCTTAGCAAATGCTGACCAACGTCCACTTATCTATTCGATCCTACGGTTTGGCAACATAATGAAATACCCTGAATGAATGCACAAGTAAATATTTTATTTAGTAGGCTTTAAAAGTGCTTAAAATATAGACTCCTCAGTCAGTCACATAATTTTTCCTCCTCCTTGGTACATTTCTAAATATAATGAAAAATTCTCATACTTTTATCAGTTATTTTCTTTAAATAATTTAAGTAATATTACTGTGGATAAGACTTGAAAAATTATATTTTATTCAGTACCTTTAAGAGTACCTTTAACGGATTCCATTTCCCCAAAGATATTGTAAATTTCCCTTCCTTGAAAAGTATTTTCTTATTCCAAATCAGATTTTGTTTATCTTGATTCATTTATCTTAAATAAATCTTCTTATTCTCCATTTTAATTCGCAATAATAAATTTCATAGTAATGATTAAGTTAAAAGTAGTCTGTAAAATAACTTGAAATGGGTCTTTTTTAAAAACTTTGTTGGAAAACCACCGAGGAATGAAGGACATCCAACAAAGATGGAGAAAAAACTAATGGTAAAGAAGTTCAGCGCTCGATATGCAATATACTTTGGTTATGAATATGTTCAAGTTCAAACAAAATCCGGGAATAGGAAAAGTTAAAGTGTTCAAGTCACAAGCAGTAGAATCAATAACGAAATAACCACAGTAATCAAATCTTGGGGTCAGAATATTTATAGGGCAGTGAAAGGAGAAGAGATTATTTAGAAATTTGATTCGTGTAAATTCTTCTCTTAAGACTAAGAATAAGATTAAATCACTTAAATGAACTATCCTCAAAAGGAGGATGTATGAAACCAGATTGTTTAGAAGAGTAATATGTAAGTAAAGCCACTTGGAAAATATAACACAATTCAAAACAAAGATAGAAGACGTTCCAGTATTGACCATTCAACTGGGGTAGCATGACGTTTATAACCCTAAATTACAAAAATATTTTTAACCTAACAAAAAAATCACAAATAAACTTTTTTATGTATCCACCTTTTTGAGTAATTTTCGTTCAATTTTAGGTTATCATTGGAGATGTACAATATAAATTAAACAACATTGAAAAGCAAAACGGCATCTTAAGTGGACAAGGAATTGATGATTGCGATGGAACTGCCTGTGGAATGGATGTATGTGCCAATAATGGAACCTGCTTTGTTACAAAGCAAAACAAAAGAACCTTCAATTGTAACTGCACGAAGGTAAAATATATATATATATATATATATATATATATATATATATATATATATATATATATATATATATATATATATATATATATATATATATATATATATATATATATATATATATATATATATATATATATATATATATATATATATATATATATATATCCTCCGGTGGGCAAAGGCCAGAGGCTTACCAAATTCCACCGGAGTTGGGAAAGATCTATTATCGTGGTCGATGGTGGCCGACGTGTCCAGATACACGGCGTTTGAAAGTATGCAAGTCAAAGGAAGTTGGGAAAACAGATGAAGGGAGTGTGTTCCAGACTTTACCAGTAGAGTATATATAAGATTGAGCATAGCGGTTAAGTCTGGGGTCGGAGAGTTGGACAGAGAAAGGATGAGACTGTATAGAAAGGCGTGTCGCACGAGCTCTTCTCAATGGAGGAGGTATGTGACGAGAGAGTTCAGAAAAGCAGTGTCTGTTGTAATAGCGATAATAAAGAGAGAGTGACGCAACAATTCGACGGGCAGAAAGAGATTGAAAGAGTTAGTAAGAGCAGGAGAGTTGATGAGACGAAATGCCGTAGACTCCACCTTCTCTAGGAGAGCTGTATGTGTGGAACCACCCAGATGTGCGAAGCATACTCCATACAGGGGCGATATATATATATATATATATATATATATATATATATATATATATATATATATATATATATATATATATATATATATATATATATATATATATATATATATCAGAGGTGGGCATAAGCGCAAAAGCGCAATTTGCGCTTTAAGAAAAAAATTTGCGCTTTTGCGCTTTGCGCGAAAATTCGAAAATGTGCGCTTTTGCATTTTGCGCTTAACAACTTTTTAAGAGCGCAAAAGCGCAAATTTGCGCTTTTGCGGAAGTTTTTTGAAAATTAGCGCTTACCAATTTGCGCTTCGTCATTTTTCTTAAAAAAAACAATTTTGGGCTTATATTTCAGTTTCTTATTTAATCAGCCAAATTTTATTACTCTTTCTGCTAATTAAAAGTTAATACTTAAACTATGGAATGCCGATATATAAAAAAAATATCGATATTTAAAAAATATCAAATTGCCCTCGATAATAAAAGATATTATATATATATATATATATATATATATATATATATATATATATATATATATATATATATATATATATATATATATATATATATATATATATATATATATATATATATATATATATATATATATATATATATATATATATATATATATATATATATATATATATATTATATTATTTTTTTTTAAAGTTTTATTTATTTAATAGAAATTTTAATTTTTCAATTTTTTATATATATAATATATATAATATATATAATATATTATATATATATATATATATATATATATATATATATATATATATATATATATATATATATATATATATATATATATATATAATATATATATAATTATTATTTATTATTATTATATATTATTATTATTATTATTATTATTATTATTATTATTATTATTATTATATTATTATTATTATTATTATTATTATTTTATTTTTTTATTATTTTTTTTTTTTTTTTTTTTTTTTTTTTTTTTTTTTGTTTAAATTGGAATAAAACAGATATGGATAAGTACTTAACGGGAAAAAGAATTGCAAACCGTGAAAGTCGTCAAAGTACAACTCCTGAAATTGAGTGTGATGCTGCTGGTACTTTCCATTAAAAAAGCAGCCAAGATGACATTTAGCACCCATGGCCCCATCTTATCAAGTACTATGGGTTTGTCAAGACCAAGAAGGAGTATATTGAGGGCAATAGAGTCTTGTGCAAGGGAAAGATTGAATGCTCCCAATGTAAAAAAAAAACCTTGAGCTTTGACTCTAAATCAACACATAGCTTGAAATCGCACTACTTGTTTGGAAGTAACTTTCACCGATACTTTTTATTTGAATTTAATTTCTTTTTAATTTTAAAATTCAACCATTAAATATTTCACATATTTTATTTACATGACTAGTGAATTTAGTTTTGTAACTTTATTTAGAAACATCGTTATTTGCACAAGGAACTTTGTGCTGCAATTGAAGGAGGGTCAAAGCGGGGTCGCAGCTGCTCAACAGACAATGAGACATCTAGCAAAAAGCGTCAGACCACCATTCTCCAGTCTATGTCTAATATATTCAAACAGAAAAGAGCTCTTGAGTTGCTTTACAAGTAAGTGTTTCATTTTAAGCCAAGGATCCATTTAATAAGACACTTGCCAAAGCACAGGCATTGTGGAATGCTCAAAACAGGAAAACTACAACTGCTGCGAGAATCAAGAAGGAGTTGGGAACAAAGTTTATAACACCAAGTGTTACTCGCTGGAACTCCCTATACGATTCTATGAAAGACTTGCTTAAGAACCTTGATGGTAGCATGGCACAAATCAACAACATTTGTATGGAACAAAAGCCTTGTCTTCCAATATTTAATAAAACTGACAAGGAGGTAATTGCCGAGTACATCGAAATAATTACGCCTATTGCTGTTAGGCTGGATATGTTGCAGGATGAGAAGAATGCGTACGCGGGGTTCTATTGCCTAACCTCTTCCTCCTCAAGGACAATCTCGTGGAATTGCAACGAGAGGTGAAAAAATTTAACTATGCCAAAAGCTTAGTCAACTACTTACTAAAGCAGCCAAAGCCAAACAAAGGGAAAGAAAAGGGATTTGAACCGAGGTTCAGCAGGATTTTTGATGATTGTGATTTGCTTATGGCAACAGCTCTGCACCCTCACTTCAAACTCGGAGTGGTACATAGGTTAAATGAGGGGAAGTATCCAGCTGTCAAGACGAGGATATTGGAGGAAATAAAGTGTAATATTGCATCGAATTTTACTCCTCCACATCAAGGCACTGAAGGTGATGGGACTGAATCTGAAATGGACCCATTTAAGGTGAGCTATTTTTATAATTTAGAACAAACTTTAAGCATCTCTTGTATATATATATATATATATATATATATATATATATATATATATATATATATATATATATATATATATATATATATATATATATATATATATATATATATATATATATATGAATAATGTTCAAATGAAACAAAAAGATTTGAGTTCTTGATACCATTTCTAAATATTTCAGAAACTGAAGGCCCATATATCCAGCAGACACCTCTGGAGGAGAAGTTGCGACAAACCTTGGATAGCTGGGATGCAGTAAATGTTCACCACAATACCCCTCTCACTAGGAACCTTTTTCCGTGTGAATACCAAGAGGTCTGGGTGGACTTGTTTATGAAGTATAATACCCCATTACCCAGCTCAGCGGCCGTGGAGAGGTTGTTTAGTCAAGGCTCTGACATTCTAAGACCAAAGAGGGCAGCCATGGCATTCAGCAATTTTGAAAAATTTATTTTCATGAAAGGGAATATGACCCTTTTCAGAATGCAAGAGGAGAGCTACGAGGAGGAAGAGATCATAGATGGCTGAATAAATAATAATAAATTCTTTCTCATTTTTTGTTATATATTTGCATCTTTCAAATAAAATTTAAAAATAATTCATCTTTACATCCTAGCGCTCTATTTTTTTTTTTTTTTTTTTTTTTTTTTTTTTTTTTTTTTTTTTTTGCTTTTTTAATTTTTTTTTTTTTTTTATTTGCGGACATGTGCGCTTTTGCATTTGCGGACTAAATTTTTGAAAAAATGTGCGCTTTTGCATTTGCGGACTAAGTTTTTCAAATTTGCGCTTTTGCGTTTGCGCTCTAAATTTTAAAATTTGCGCGCCCACCTCTGATATATATATATATATATATATATATATATATATATATATATATATATATATATATATATATATATATATATATATATATATATATATATATATATATATATAATACAGATGAAAAGATTCACTCATTCAAATGTAACATAATAGTTTCACAAATTACTTTTCCGATAGAAAAAGAGGAAGGGGAAGAGGATTTGCATGAGGGGGGGGATGTACATAAGACGTTTCTCCATTCACTTTTCAGTATTGGAAGAAATAACTCAGAAAGAGAAAAATTTGCAATAAAACTATAGAATTTAGAAACCTGTAAAGTGGACTGACTTCTCCAAAACTTAGAAAAAGGGAGATATGATAGTACATCAGCTGTTTGTGTGTATCCCTTACTCATAAGCTCGCATAAATAAATAAATAATATATATATATATATATATATATATATATATATATATATATATATATATATATATATATATATATATATATATATATATATATATATATATATATATATACTAAGTAAGGTTTCCATATACTCATTTAATACACTGTGAATGTTTCAAACCTTATCTCAGTCCAGTTTCAGCACAAGCTAAATTTTAAAAATTTCCATTTTGGGAAAAAAGACTTCATCATTGAGTGAAAAGAACAATAGAATTTAACTTGATAACTTAAGGTTGGCTAATGAGTTTCTATTCATAAAGACTCTAATATCCTGTCATCAATAAAGGAAGACAAATGTTGAAGGATAAAGAAATTAGAAGAAGAAAAAGGTTGGTATATCCATGGTCTCTAATGGCAGAGTGCTCAGGAGAGCAGGAGAGCAAAGATTAAGGTCAGTTCTAAAGGAAACTCCTCTATGCTTATCAATCCTTACTTTTAATTGTAGACAATTTGACCTACATACGCCGCATTACATCTGGCACACTTAAATAAATTAATGAGGATCTAAGAAGCATTGAGAGAGATTCCTTGTGTCTGAAGAAAGTATGAATTGAGAGGGAGTTATCATTTTTTAAGGATGAATTGACATTGGGGATTGTAACTTCAAGTATGGTAAGAATATTTCTATTAAGTTGGGATGTAAGTGATTTTTATGTATGGAAGTTTTAGGTATATTTTTGCTTAGGTATAGTAGGAAAATGAAGAATCAGTCTGAAGATATTAGTGAGAAACTCATTAATACTTTTTTTCCACTTGGAACTTTTGGTGCTTATATATATATATATATATATATATATATATATATATTATATATATATATATATATATATATATATTATATATATATATATATATATATATATATATATATATATATATATATATATATATATATATACTGCTCGGGAATCGAACCTGGGCTCCAAAAGAATGGAAGTCCGAGCAGTTATATGTATTATACATATTAATTCCACGATAATAGTGGCTAATGAATGAATAACAATATATATATATATATATATATATATAATATATATATATATATATATATATATATATATATATATATATATATATATTATATATATATATATATATATATATATATATGTATATAGATGGCATCTGCATTTCGCATCAGCGGAGGATCCTCATCAAAATTAACATTCATCACATCAGCACCTGCAGTTTCGAAAATTCTACATCTTCATCCACACTTGAAAATTCTACATCTGCATCCATACTTGAAAGTTCTACTTCAGCATTCACAACCGCATCTGCATTTCATCAAAATGTGACATCTGCATCGGCAAATGAGAAAATATGACATCAGATTCATCATTAATATATATATATATATATATATATATATATATATATATATATATATATATTATATATATATATATTATATATTATATATATATATATATATATTAGTGATGGCATATCCGCATCCGCATTCGGATCTGCATCCGCAAAAATCAACATCCGCATCCGCATTTTCGAAAATTCAACATCCGCATCCGCATCCGCACTTTCAAAAATTCAACATCCGCATCCGCACTTCTCCAAAATTCGACATCCGCATCCGCAAAATTAGAAAATATGACATCCGATCCATCACTAATATATATATATATATATATATATATATATATATATATATATATATATATATATATATATATATATATATATATATATATATATATATATATATATATATATATATATGCGAATTGTAGATCAAGAGTGAGGGTGAAGAGAGAACTATCGGATTGGTTTAGCATAGGAGTGGGATTGAGAAAGGGGTTTGTAATATCCCCATGTTATTTAATCTATTGATGAATGGTTTACTTAGAAAAATGGAGAGAGAAGGGAAGAGTATTACGTTGAGAAATATGGAGGGTGAATGTGAAGTGAATGTTTTACTTTTTGCAGATGATGCGGCATGTGTTGGTGGCAGAATCTGGAGAAAAGATGAGAATACTTGTGAGAGAGTTTGAAGGGAAATGTGCAAACACGAGATTGAAATTCAATCCAGCGAAGAATAAAGTTATGAGGATTGGAGGTGGGGATGAGGAAATATGGAGGGAGGAATTTGTTTGTAGAAGTGTGAGAATGGAAACTTGAGGAGGTGAATGAATTCAAATATCTTGTAATGTGGGTGGAAGGTAAGGGTGGGACGGAAAAAGGAATAAAGAACAGAGTGGTAGAAGGAATGAAAGTATTGGGGGGCCTAAGAAAAGTATGGAAGAAAGGAAAAATTTCGAAAGAAATAAAGATAAGAATGTTTGAATGTATTTGTTCACCTTCTGTATTGTATGTGTGTGAAACATAGACGATAAGTGCTCGGTCGAGAAAAAGTTTCAATGTCTTTGAGATGAAAGATTTGAGAGCGATATATAAATTGAGAATGATTGATAGGATTAGAAATGAAAGAATAAGGGAGATGTGTAAATGGAAGAAGGGTGTAATTGATAGAGAGGAGGAGGATGTGCTAAAATGGTTTGGACATATGTGAAGAATGAAAGAGAACAAAATGGTTGGCAAGTTACGTAGATCCGATGTAGATAGGGGGAGGGGAAGGCCGAAGTGGAGATGGATGGATGGAGTGAGAGTGATTTTGATGGAAGGAATTTGAGTTTAGACGAGGGTAGAAGATTTGTGGAGACAGAGATGGAGGGAGGTGGTGAAAGCGTTGAAAGTTAAGAATAGTTATGTTTGTAAGGGAATTGTGGCGGGCACCACCTCACGAAAGTGGGAAAGGTAATAGTGAAATATATATATATATATATATATATATATATATATATATATATATATATATATATATATATATATATATATATATATATATATATATATATATATATATATATATATATATATATATTATATATAATATATCCGCATCCGCATCCTCATCAAAATTAACATCCGCATCCGCATCCGAACTTTTCGAAAATTTAACATCCGCATCCGCACTTTCGAAAATTCAACATCCGCATCCGCATCCGCACTTTCGAAAATTCAACATCCGCATCCGCATCCGCACTTCTCCAAAATTCAACATCCGCATCCGCAAATTGGAAAATATGACATCCGATCCATCACTAATATATATATATATATATATATATATATATATATATATATATATATATATATATATATATATATATATATATATATATATATATATATATATATATATATATATATAAAGTATAAAATAAGCTGCATTCTGCACTGTTATTATACTGTAAACATACAGTAAATGTTACACATATATGAGTAAATGTTACATATACATGAAAATCAATTTGGCAATAATAGAAAATATCACACACAATTTTTTTGGTTTGGTTTGGGTGATTTCCACCAAGACAACTATTTTTCTCAGACAATATAAAGAGCACAAATTGAAGCAACATCTTCCCTTGACAGCAACTCGAACACTAATGAAATGAGCAATTATCAATTGATATCCCACCTACAGCCTAAAAGTAATCGATTAAAAACTATATTTGAGAACTTTGCCTTAGTGATTTTCACCCAGACAAAAAATGTTATTCATACCTGCTTTTCATCCATTTGGTAATTAGATGTATCTTCAACCTCTATATCCAAAGACTCATTTTTCACTTCGATCTCACTTTTGTCATCAACAAATGTAGAAAAAAATTTCTGTTGTAAAATAGAGTATTTTGCCAAAACTATAGCTATTTACTTTTAATCTTTGTTAAAGCAAATATAAAAATAATAATAATAATAATAATAATAATAATAATAATAATTTTATCCAACATGATTTTCATCTAATTCAAAAACTTGCTTAGATAATTGGCCATTTAATGTATTTTCTTCCATGATATTCAAAGGATAATCTTTTACCTATATATATATCTAACTAATATATCTCTTTAGTTGGTAATTTATTTTATTTGAACCTATATTTTTAAAACTGCTGAAGAAATAAATAATAATAATAATAATTTCTCATTAAATAGCCTATTACATAAGAATGTCCTTTTTATGGTTGCTGTTAAATTAATAATAATAATTTTAAAAAAATACTTGGATTTTGTGAAGTATACAAACCTGCTGAGAATGCTGCTCACTCAATGTGACTTCCTCCTTGATATCCAAAGGCTCACCTTTGACATCGATGTTTCGATAAGTTTTTTCCCTGTTAAATATTTTACATATTTTAAAAGCCTATTCTCATATGATTGTTGAAATAATATTAATAACAATAATAGTAAAATTTCCATACCAGTTTTTCATCTAATTGTGGAACTTTCACAAAATGAAATTCACTCAGTGTTTTGTCTTCGATACTTTCTATAATTTCATCCTTAATTTCAATCTCTTGCTTGATATCCATGGTAGAATAAAAAGATTTTTACTCAATTATTCTAACAAAAGACAATTTTTCTGCCTTTAGAAAATAATTAAGCGTGTAAATTAAGCAATCAATATATGTTTTTAGAAGACTCTGATAGCTTCTCATATATACTGCTGAAAAAGAAATATATATATATATATATATATATATATATATATATATATATATATATATATATATATATATATATATATATATATATATATATATATATATATATATATATATATATATATATATACAATGGTCAGCATAAAATTTTTTTTTTGATGTTATGGTGTTTTTAGATGTATTTTTGACACTGATTCCAAATCTGCTATCGCTTTTTCTCTATCATATATATATATATATATATATATATATATATATATATATATATATATATATATATATATATATATATATATATATATATATATATATTGAGTTTTTGTGCAATGAGCAATTACACATATAAAACCATTTAATAAAAATGCTAAACATATGTGCACATAGATTGGAAACTTGCTCTTTCTTGGTTACCAAGGAGATTTCTTCATTCATACATTTGTTTGTTTAAACTGGTGAAATATACTGTGATTGATGACTCAGTTCTATAGTGTATGTTGAAGCTTTCACGTCATTTAGCTTTTTGTGTTTGGTACTAGTATAAAATATGACCACATTCATGTGTAAACGATATAGATATAGTTTCTTATATTTGTGGATGTTACATCATTGTAAAGCCAAGACAAACTATTACAAATTTTGTTAAGCATGTATATTATGCATTTTTGGTGTGCAGTTAGGACATTAAGATAAAAAATGGGCACCTCATACAGTATGCTTAAAGTGTGTTGAGGCATTAAGTTTGGAGTTAAAGTTAAAAAACCCTTCATGCCCATTGTTATTCCATTGGTTTGGAGAGAACCCTAGAACCACTACTATGACTGTTATTTCTGTTTGATAAATGTCATGGATATAATGTAAAAAACATGAAAAATATATTATATCCCCAACCTACCATCCGCAATCTGACCTGTACCTCATAGTGAATCACTACTTGTTCCATTTCCATCTCTATTACTAGAGACAATAGGAATCACATGTTGAATCAATTTTAGATGAAAGTAGAGTTGGAAATGATGATTATACTTGCAAAGAACAACCAGAATGAACTGAATTTTTTAGTGTGCAATTTGTATTTGTCAAAAGACAATTTAGCTGAACTTCTTGGTTCAAGGTTGAAAAGGAAACATATGTTATCACCAGGACCAACATTTGCATGGTATAGACATCGCGAAGGGAAATTACTTGCATATTTTGTGGAAGATGATGAACTAGTGTACTGCAATAATGTTCATGGCCTAATGACATTTCAGAATATATAATCATCAGACCTCAAAATGGAGACTTTAGAGATTTGAGCAAACAAAGCTTAAAAGATGTGTTACTTCATAATGGTAATATACAACCATCAATTCCTATAGCACACTCTGTATATTCAAAAGAAGCATACAAAAATAATGCATTTATACTAGAGAAAGTCAAATATAATGATTACAGATGGCTTCTGAGTGGAGATTTGAAGGTTATAGGCATTGTACTAGGACTTCAGGCTGGATACACAAAATATCCTTGTTTTCTATGTGAATGGGATAGTCATAACAACAAAAATCATTTGAAAAGGGAACAGTATCCCTCACAGAAAACTATTGCTCCTGGTACCAAAAACATATTCCACAAACCGCTTGTAGATCCTAAAAATGTATTACTCCCTCCAGTCCGTATTAAATTAGCATTATGAAAATTTATGAAAGCCATTGACAAGGACAATGCTTGCTTATAGTATATGTTAGAAATTCCCCTCTATTAAAGGTAAAGTTAAGGAGGGACTATTTGTTGGACCCAAATTCACAAGTTGATGTATGATCAAACGTTTGATTTTACG
>SEYY01019972.1:65000-79809 GCA_009176605.1 Armadillidium nasatum
GTTATAGAAAATATGCTAAGAGCCCAAAACTGACCAACTATCGCAAATTTTTTTTTTTTTTTAAACCTTTTTTTTTTTTTTTTTAATTTTTTTTAAAAAAAAAATACAACTATAACATTTCTTATTTTTGGTGGGTGTATAGAAGAGGGACAGGGCTACAAATTCCTCCCTAAACTTTATTCGATGAGATTTGTTGGTTTTGAGATATAGCCTTCAAAAAGGTCCATTTTTGACAAATTTCAAAAATTTTCAAAGTTTGAGAGGCTATACCTCGCTTCAAACAAACAGCATTTAATAATGCACTAAATAATAGTTGTTGCCCTGTCCCTCCTCTAAACAATTTACACAAATAAAAAAATTAGCATGTAGCATTTTTTTTTTTTTAAATAATTTTTTTCTCCAGAAGGGTACGATTTTTACAAATTGTTTTTCAAGTGTTTATTACTTTTTTCCTAGACGTGATATCAAAAATCTATTCTCACCAATGCAAGAAATTGGGGCTAAGATTATTCAGTTAAATTTTCAGCTCATGTGGATCAGTGGTTTGACCGAGCTATTCATTTTTTTCAACTTTGGGTCCAAATAACTTTCAAACCGCTAAAGACTCAGAAAAATGCTCGAAATCTACTCAGAACTTGGGGAAAAAGGCATATACCATGAAAATTTCCGATCAATCAGTCAAATAATTAAAAAAAAAAAAAAAAATTCAAACAAAATATAAGAAAATTAAGATTTTTTTCGTTTTTCAATATTTTCTTTTTCTTTTCTGTTTCTTTTGACCGCTTCTTTTCTGCTAGTAAATGTTAATCTTTGTGTTTTGATTTTAGATGCCCCCATATAGAATTTTTTGAAAAGTTTTTACTTGGGACACCCGGAGATCCTCTTCTAATTTCCTGACTGCTGATGTTACATTTAGCTATTTCGAGCCTATCCTGAAACATTGTGAAGTACCCCAATACTGCAGAAGCTGATCTTTTAGCCATATTGACTGAAAGTATAAACAAAAAAATAATTTTGAAATAATGTAGCTATATGATACAAGTTTGATACATAGCAATAAAATAACAATATGTATAAATACAGGTTATCAGAAAAAATGTATTTTAAATTTTGTACTTTTTTTAAACTTATACAAAATCTGTAATTTTGAAATTTTTCGGAAAAAATGCCTATAATCATTAATTTAAGTGAATATTGGCTTTTCTACTACTTCCTTACAATTAAATAAACCAATTAAATTTATAGATAATTTTCTTAACCTAAAATTTCAGTGCTTTAGACCTCTTTACAAATTTTAGGCACCCCACCCCAGCCCTGGCAAAATTCCAGCCCTGGTCGGTCCCTATATATATATATATATATATATATATATATATATATATATATATATATATATATATATATATATATATATATATATATATATATATATATATATATATATATATATATATATATATATATATATATATATATATATATATATATATATATATATATATATATATATATATATATATATATATATATATATATATATATATATATATATATATATATATATATATATATATATATATATATATATATATATATATATATATATATATATATATATATATATATATGTAGAGAAGGAAAAGATACACTTCTATCTTCAAAAAATATATATAATATAAACTCAGAAATTATATACTGATTTGCTACATCCTACATATTTATTTAAAGGTACTTTATAAAACCCTAATGAATCATTTTATCTAGTCTTATTTATCAAAAATGGCATTCAGTACTGAAAGTTCAGGGCTCTTAAATTATATAAAATTATTAAAAAATTCTTATTGCAGGGTATTATAGGTTACTGTCATGTTCTTACTTTCAATGCAGGAAGCAGAAGCATGTTAGGAATCACAACCAATACAGATTTTCTGTTCCTCTGGGTTTCTTCATTGATACTTTTTCAAACTTTCAAAAATATTTTTTTTTAGAACTACTTGAGAATAGTTTCATAATATCAGATGGTTTGTTTCATAGAACTGTTATCATTTTGTTAGCGTTGAATTAAAAAGCAGTTAATAATTGTGAGTTATTAAGTTGCCAACATTCTCCAGAAAATATTATTAAAGAAATGTAAATTATAACAAATAGTAGAAAATATACATGCATGGCACACAATAATGTCCATTGGAGGCAAAGCCCCTATAGATGGTGATGATAGAAATAATATATACTGTAAATGAAAAAAATGAAAACAATAAGAAACAGACAATGAATCAGTGAGTGTCCTTGCTTTCACCTGACTTAGGAATACCAACCTCAAAAGAAAAAAAAAAAAAGAAAAAAAATTTATTCTATAAAGTTCTATAAAGCAAACAATGTCTGTAATTTCATTAACTGGGTTACATTTTATTTCTACCTTAATGAAGCTATAAAGGTATATATACTGTAAATAAATGAATCTCAAAAGACAAGTTTCGTAATTTTTGTACAATAAATATACAAAAAAACTAAAAATTGTACAATAAAAAAAAAAATATATAATTAGCTTGTATTTTTACTCTATTGAAAATACGAATACAAAATGTGTAAAAAAAAATATTAAACTTAACAAACCCTGGAAAAACTTTTTCATATAATTAAAAAAAAAAAAAAAAAAAAATGAAATTAATAAAAACCAAGCATTGACAATCACAATAATAATGTGTCTGTCAAGTGCCATTATTTATACATTTCACAAGCATGCTGTATATATATATATATATATATATATATATATATATATATATATATATATATATATATATATATATAAATAATTTAAAAAAAAAAATAAAAATTTTTTTTTTTTAATGTATAAATAAACTACAAAGATGAAATGATCTGAAATCAAATAAATTAGATAAATTGAAATGCAGAAAATGATTCTGAATATTAATTCTAGACACTTTCAAATTTTTAATGCAAAAATGCTTAATTAATTACAATTTTATAATATATTATCTACCTTCTATGATGTATTATCTATATTATCCTTAAGACAGTCTTTACCTATGTTTATTCAATGACCATCAGGTGGCATTGGCCTCAAGGTTTATGAAATGAACAGAGAGTAAAAAAAAAAATTAATCATTATTATAAAAATAAAAAATAAATAAATAAATACACTATAATCTTAAATATAAAAATATCAGTACTTTATTACAACCTATTAAGATTTCCTGTCTGAATCAGGAATTTTTGAATAAAATACCAAGTTCTTTGTCTATCCTTTTCATTAATATTATTAATAGATAACATGGTTGTGACAGTGAGGTTTGATATACACAAAACTCTCAATTTCTCTTGATGTACAGATGGGCAAGAAAGCAAAAAATGTTCCACAGTTTCATTCTGATATAAGCAATAAGGGCAGAGAGGCGAAACAATTTAAGTCTATGAAGTATGAAGATAACTATTTGATCATGTATGGCCAATTCTTAACCTATGGATAGCAGTTTCTAGCCTTCTATTTATTGCAGGTAAGGGAGCATATAAAGGGTCCATGTAAAACTGTCCCAATAGATGGGAACTCAAGAAATCATGCTTATCCCTCTTTATTTCCTCCTGGATGGAACCAAGAAAATGACAGTATTTTACTGTTTTCCAATGGAAAAATGCAAATTTCCTGATGATTAT
Organism: Armadillidium nasatum; assembly: GCA_009176605.1. Taxonomy (NCBI): domain Eukaryota; kingdom Metazoa; phylum Arthropoda; class Malacostraca; order Isopoda; family Armadillidiidae; genus Armadillidium; species Armadillidium nasatum. The sequence goes on from SEYY01019972.1 coordinate 68,676, forward strand.
GTGCTAACTGAGCTGATGCATCCCCTTTTTCATTATTAAGGATTCCCACATGCGAAAGGATGAAAGGATCCCCCCTCCCCCTCCCCCCCAAAAAAAACATCTACCATAGTACAAATATGAAAAAAAGAATCATAAGTTTCATGATTAATATCATTGTAAATACAGATTGCTACTTTGGGATTGTCTCCTTCATTCTACCATTTCAATATATCTGTGTTGAAAATTACTTTAGGTTGAAAATAAGGAGGGTTAGACAGTCTTACTTACTTACATACTTGGAAGTGGATAATGGTCATCAGGCATCATGGCCTATTGACCATGGCTGCTACCTTCTATCAGCTTCATCCATGCAGATTTGAAGGAAAAAAGCAACTGGAAGCAGATCTCACAGATGGAAAGCAAAAAAAAAATATAAACCCTCTAAGGAGGAGATGTCTCACACAAGAGAAAAAAAAAATTTGAAACATAAAAGGAAAAACAAAGTTGTCACAGGCACACAAAATACATGAAATGGGGAGCTGACAGGATCAGAAAAACAAAACTGGCATACTAAAAAACAATAGTACTAATGACCATAATGGTAATGAAAAGATGCGACCAAAGCAAAGATATCACCACATACCATAAAAAAAAAACTGCACTGAAAGATTGATGTAAGGAATAGGACTCAAAAAATTTTGCCCTATAAGAACAATTTGAGACATGAAACACCATACTCGGAAGAACTGAAATCGATATCCATATGAGGGGGATGGTGATATTGCAACCTCTGAAATGTTCCATTCTGGGTGTTGAAAGACTGTTTGGAAGGACCATCGAACACATTTCTGAGAGCACTATCACAGAAATACTTGGAAGTAGTACGACCCTTAGCTTTACCCTGAGAAGAGGATGAGGAAAACTGTTGGACAAATTACTCGTGACACTCAACATATCCTCACCATCAGAGATTTCCAAGTCAGTATCATTTGTCCGCAAGAACACCTGCAAAAGTCTTTTTCGAAAAACTAGGCTTGGGATGGGGATGGTGTACCCTGTCTAGACGAAGAGGCTGGGTGGGCAAAGGCAGAGGAAGTTGAGGGGTCCGGTTTCCCTTGGGGTTCAATTTCCGGAGTTCCAAAGTAGGAGGCCTTGTCCCCTCTATCTCCCCAGCATGTTCTTTGGATATCTGCAAAGCTCTTTGAAAAACTGGGCACTGGCTATATCGGATGACATGACACCCACCACAGAAGTAACAAGAAGGTGATAGTAATTAAGACAACCAGCAGCCTTATGAAATTTACTACACCTGGCACACCATACTGTTGCTTTGCATGAGAGTTGACCATGACCAAACCACCAGCAGTTGATGCACCGTTTGACATTTGGAACCCAGGGAGACACCAGATATACAGAGTGACCAATCGCAATCCAGCGAGGAAGGGCAGCATAGAATTTCACTTTGACCAATTGGGAAGGAATCTCTGTAACAGCCATCAGCATTTTCCTTGTGAGACGTCACTCGAAGGACATCCAAAACAACTGCACCACTATCACCTAGAACCCGAATATCCTCCTTGATAGCATTGATATCCTCCTCCACATTGATAGGGCCTATCTTACCATAATGAATTTGCAAAGGATCATCTCAAACCAAATTTGGGACCCAACAATGAACATCATAAGGGCCCAGTTTCTTGATATCAGACAAGGTTAACGTCAAGTTTACTCGTCCAAAATCTCAAATTTGCAGCCAACCCCACGACCCAATAAGAACACTGAATCCTCAATAATATATTTACTAAAAGGTGAGTCACTGAGGAGTGTCGTAACCATGAGGCCTAGTAAAGATGGCCTTTTCCTCCATAGATTTGACGGGCCTTTTATCATATAACCCCGCATTCCTATTTTTAAAATGAAACAATGAAATCGGACAAGTTGTTTTTCTTTCGTATTTATTATGTAAAAATTAAGATGTGAAGTTTAGAAAGTTTAGAAATGTTTAATTATGCCGTTCTTTTTCGTATTTTTTATGTTAGTGAGTTTAGTAGGTGCTTTATTTGGTATGGTGTAAGTAGTTTTTAATCATGTCGTCATTATTTAATTTAATAACATTTCGTGAATGTATTAAAAGCGAAATTGATGCTTGCAAAGTTTTTCAACAATATAATGTTATTCCTAAAAATAAAATATGTAAAAATAACCATTGCATGCATTTAAAGTACAAAAATAACACAATGTACGGTTAGATTAAGTTAGGTTAGGTTAGGTTAAGTTAAGTTAAGTTAGGGTAGGTAAACTTTAGGTATTTTGCTTTTGTTAAGTTAAATTAAGTTTGGTTAGGTTTCGTTAGTTTATGTTAAATATTTAAGTTTAATTAGGTATTGTTTCATTGTTTGGAGAAAAAAATTTCAGGGTCAAGATTTGTTTAAATGTATGCTTAAATGTATTTCGGAATTTAAAGATGTTTAATTTTATATATATATATATATATATATATATATATATATATATATATATATATATATATATATATATATATATATATATATATATATATATATATATATATATATATATATATATATATATATATATATATATATATATATATATATATATATATATCTTCGTTTATTTATCATTTATATAGAAAGGAATGTATTTTCTTGTTTTTGAACTTAACAATACAAATAAAAAAAATTAATTTGATATTTTGTCTTTTTTTTATCCTACTCAGTAGTACTAGTCAAAGCCTAAGTCATTGTTCGATTCTGTTAGTTTAATATAATAATTGGAATGCGGTGTAAGGGGAAGTCAGGGAATGTGGGGATCTGAATTATAGGCAGTGTCAATGTGTTGGTATGCAATGGCGCCCAAATTTCCCTCCAATCACCTAACCCCGATACAAATTAAATTAGTACTTACACTTTGATGGCGTGGAGATGTTTTCACTCCTTTGGCTATTCAATAGTTAAGCAAGAACTTCATCAATTCTTCCGGACCCGTCTGACGTAGTAGCGAACTTGACGATTCACCATATCACAACACCCCCACTTGGTTCATTTGTAACAAACACACTAAGGTCTTCACACACAGGTAAGTGAACACACCAATAATGATTATATGATTTATTACAACTTTAATAACCCACCCTATAATAAGTTCTATTAACTTGTAAAAATCTTTATTTTACATACATACTATAATTTATTCTAACAATAAAGGTGTATATAATGTAAAAACAAAAAGTTCCGCCAGTTCTTAAGGAAATGACTGGACAATTTATGGAGTGAGTCCCAACTGAAAGAAGAACCGTCACCTGGAATGAAGTGGTTAGTAAGGTGTGTAAAGAGTTTTACCTAAATTTTTAATAATCTTAACTTTTATGTGTAAGGATCACTTTCAATCCTTTTTGCTTTGTAGGCTTCTAATTTATTTTCAAATCGTCTATATGATCACTCTCATCTATGTTCTCCAATACTTTGATATAGAAGTAAATGTGTGAAAACTCCAAAATGAAACTAACAAATAAAACCCTATAAAAAAAACAACATAACAAAAATAAAATTTTACACTTTTTATTATTATTATATATTATTATTATATATATATATTACTTCAATTATCACATTATATTAATTTCGTTTTACCTTATAAGTGGAGAATGTCTCCTAAGGGTTATAAGAACGTTCACTTTGTATGGAAGGCGTCCTATCACAAGTTTCACACTGTCAAATATATATATACATAAATACATAAATTTCAAGTTTTACGATTTGTTTATTTTTATTTTTAAAACTTTGTCTTTCATGTTCGGTATTATAAGTACTTTAAGGATAATTACCCTTTTGGTTACAAAATTTTAATTTTGTTTAAGTTTTTTCTGTTCCTCCGGTACTGCTTCTTTTTTATAACTCACCAAAATTTTCAGTCTTAGTTTTATTTTATAATTCCTTGTATATATACTAAAAATACACTGATTTTATAAGTTATAATATTCTTAATACTTGGAATTCTTTCATTAACTAATATTAACAATACAAGCTCTTAGATTTGACTGAAAAAAGAAAAATAGTTTAGTATCCCTAACCTAACACTAATAATTACAGGAAAAGTCTTCTCTAATAATTCGATTTGACCAGTGGGATTGAGACTCTCTCAGTCCTCAATTCCACTAAGGTCAACACTCCCTTTATATTCCTCCCCGCTTAAACTTCAACTAGATTGACTTTTACTCATTCGTACTTTCGTCTCTTCAATATTTCTTGTTCCTTTTTTGCATTTTTAATTATTTTGTCAAGATCTTTGATCAACTCTCCGCTATTACTATTTCTTCTCCTTTTCCGTTCATTAATAAAGTCGCGAACAGTTATGCTCGCCTCCGTATCAGCATCATCACTATCATATTGTGTGTAACTAAATGAATAATCATGTGGGTTAATAAAAGATTTAGGCATGCAATACTGATAGGAAGAAGGATAAGAAGGCATTTGAGTTATACATTGTGTGTGGGTGTCTGGTGAGGTAATATTCCCCTCACGTGTAGGTGGTATAAAGAGACCCTGACTAGAAAGACCCGCACGAGAAGTGGATGGTTGATTAAGGTCCGTAAAATGGTATAATATTTGAGATACATGATCTGGAACTTCAACATGTTCCACATTCGGATAGTTTGAGGAAGGATGTATCACTCGTCTGGTTTGCATCGATGGTTTGAAGCGATACTGTAGGGGCATCCCCCAACAAAGGTTTCCTTGAAGGTGTTACTGGAGTTTCAGGTGGAGGTGGAATGTTGTTAATTTCACGGATGGACTTTAAAATACTTTTATTTCTCTTCCAATAATACTTAAAGAATAATCGGTTCCCATGTAGTCCGTCGGGAAGCAATTCAGAGTTTAAAATATCCGTTACTCCTTGGAGGTAATTGACATGTTCTACCCCTCTCCTCTTGTGATGTACGGCATCAGGTCTTTTTTTAATATAACAGTTTAACGCACTATTGCCATATAGGAGGTGTTTTCCTTCCCAGTAATACACATCTTGATACAGTGACGTAAACTGATGATAAAGGTTAACAGAATGTTTACGCATCCTTTCTGGGTTATAGTCAACATGATCCTTCAAAAAATTCCGATACTTCTCACCCCAAGCACGAACAATCCTGGTTTGATTAAAGGTGTACAAATCTTTGATGGCAGGGATTGCTAAATAAACCATACACTTGGGGTTCACTTGGTATACGTATCTCATAATTTGATTCATGTGACGTGGTATGTCTTGCAATGAGAAAAATGTGGCAGGGCGGAAAATGGTGGTGTCTGGCTTGCCACGGGTTCTTATACTAGTACGACGCCATCCATAAGGGGTAAGGGCCCAAACAATAATTAGATGAGTTGTGGGCTTCATTTGCTTTTTTATTTGATCTAAGCAATAGTCCAAAGTGCATCCTGACCGATATTCCACTCTCACATCCACTCCATATTCTCGTCTGAGAAGTTCCTTTCCTTCTATAAACATTCTGACCTCAGAGCTACCGACAACTAAGAGGTTGATGTATTTTTGTCTTGGAGAACGATTCATTTTTCAGTTTTCTGGGAAGAAAAGATAAGAAAATGTCTAAGAATATTAGTAAGAAAATGACTCTCAGTTCCAGCTCCTCTCACTGCCGGGACCGACATTAAAAGTCAGCCACCACCCCAAGAACTGGAACTGTAGTCTTGTCAATAAATAATATAATATAATGAAATCATAAAAATATAAATAAAATAATTATTAAATAAATGAAATGATAAATCTCTAAACAATAATTTATTGAGAAATTTAGCTAATTTGTACTCAATTGTCTTAGTATGATGGATTTTAAAGCAAAATTGAATTTAAACAAGCAAATTAAATTTCAACAATTTGAGATATAACAATTTTATTCAACCATATACCTATCTCATTCAATCAATATATGCTCCGCTCCTCCGGCTTTACCGTTTTCATGGCTCCGAATAGGACAGGGTAGAGTAAGAAAGAAAAGAAGAGGAAAAGAAAAAAACTTTCTGAGCAATTACAATTTACACATTACTTCTTCCTCCTCCATTCAAGTGGTGTGCTCATAACATGCTCATGTTCCGTTACTTTCCCACGAGATCTTGTTAAAGGTCTATGAACTGGCGTTTCTACCATTAGACGTTCACTTTCTTCTATTACTGTCTCCCCAGTATCGTCAGTAGTTCTTACAATCCTCTTCTTTAATAACATTTCTCCCTCTATTGTATAAGATGGTGGTAAATCACCTATATCGGAAACAGATGATATATCAGTAATTTGATAATTTTGTCTTAAAAATTGTAATAGAGCACTTGGAGACTGTGTCATCTCATCCTCATCTAGACACTCTTCTGCAATGGTTTCCATCATATCATCTCTACCCAATGCCGTTTGATCAATGTTCTCATCGGAAATCAATTGATTTATATGACCACTAGGTTCATCCATCATTAAAGATGAATCATCCCAGTCTAGCTCTAACATGTCATCAATTTGAGTTGTTTTTGTTGGAGTAAATACTCGATCAAGAATCGAATCATTGGTTATTTCGGCTGCATCCCACTGGAATCCAGAATTTTCAAATCCCGAAAAATTCGCTGTTCTGTCCCCAGAATCTGAATTTCCACTATTAGAAATCTCCTCAGGAGTCCCACTCATCAAAGTTGCACAACGAGCACGATAAAAATCGGAGGAATATACACTCATGCAATGATCTAAAGAAAGGAAAGAAAGAGTAGGTGAAAAAGTGTTTGAAGAAGTGTAACCTAATGTAGTCTTGATAGGCCGTATATCAGATATAGGGCACGTTGGAATTAGAATCGGCTGTAAATCTGTCGACTTATCTAATCTTTCTCCCCCATCATTAACTGAAGTTGCTAACCCACTTTGTAAACACTTTAGTTTTTCACACATCTCCCTTACCATCTTTGCCCTTTCATCCATTTTGTCTGAGTTATCGAAACCAAGGAAACCATCATCTTCCTCATCAATATCCTCAGTTTCTGATAATAATTGTAATTCATCAGCTCCATCTCTTTCATCATCAGACAAATCATCAGACAACCTTTCTACCTCTTGGTCCGCTATTATTCTTTGATCTACAATTTCGTCCGTCTCCTCCTTATCAGCATGGAAAACTCGTTCTCGGAAAAAGGGGTTTCTTTTCAAATATGAGGGAATATCGATCCAGATTCGTAATTGGGTATGATGGATCTTCTCCTCTCTGCTATTAGGATTAGCTATCCTTCTGATACGATAGGTTATTTTATTATCGTTTACTGCAGTTATTATAAAAGGACCTTCCCATCGGATACGAAATTTATTACTCACATGGTGTCCTTTAAAGATGATTTTTTTAGCAACTTTTTGACCAATGTGAAATGATTTAAAATTCATTGTTCCCTCATCCCAATATTGTGGAAAGGTATGAGCAGGTTCAACATGAGTTTTCTTTAATAAATAGTCTGAAGGTGACATCTTTATAGAGCTATGCCAAGTATGGTTATAAATAATTACAGATGAAGGTAACTCTTCATCCCAACTCGAAGAATTTTCCAGTACTAAGCAGCGTAAAGACTGTATTAAACTTCGGTTAAACCGCTCACAAATTCCATTGCTAGCAGGATGCAATGGTGAAGTTCGAATATGCTTTATATTAAATTGCTCTAACACAATTTGAAATGGTTCAGCCACAAATTCCATACCATTGTCTGTTAATAATCGATTTGGCAACTTCGGTAAGAAAGGTAAAATTCTTTCCTCCAAAGCATTTGCCACTGTGATACTCTGTTTGTCCTTAATAGGCACTACACATGCAAATTTGGAACAGTGATCTATTAATACAATAACATATTTATTACCACTATCAGTAATTGGAAATTGCAACAAATCCATTGCTACAAGATCAAATGGACTATTAGATTTTATTTTCAAGGTGGGAGGTATTACATTACTAGAATGTGTTTTTAATTTCTGGCATTCGGGACAACATTTAACCACGTCAGACACGACCTGGTTTGCCCTAGGATGCCAGAAATGCTTATAAACAAGGTCTAAAAGTTTGTTTCTACCAACATGGGCCAAATTCCAATGAAGTTTTAAAACAAGGGATACCAATAAATTGAATGAAATGATCATTTGTTTAGTTTGGTCTCCCCGAGATCTATATAAAAGATCATTTTCGATAATGAAATCTCGATGATGGGTTTTAAACAATTATTAACGGAGTTGGCCATGTATTAACAGGGTGATTTTTAAAAATATTCTTTTTCAAAAGTCTAATGATTCTGTCCGTCTGTTGGTCAGTCAAAACGTCAGTTTCCCTAATATTATGGTGGGACAAGTCAATATTCTCAAAATTTGGAACAATTTCATTTATGGTTATGATAACCTCATTGAATGCAGTGTTAACAACATTAATCGTTTTTAAATAATTATAATGGATCCCACCTAAACATTTTAATCGGCAAATTTTGTCAGTATGTTGTGATCCAAAAACCATAGGTCTATTATCATCATAATATACTTCACACCGAGATTTAAATATATTACAAAACGCATCCAGAACTTCTGGTATGGGAAATTGTCCGCCGCTCTTTAAACTTCTAATTCTTTTCCTAATACCTTTCTCTTGAAGGTTATAGCGACCTAAATTCTTCAAAAGTTCGTCAACTATTGTCGCACGTATCTCCAAATGGCTATCCATTGAATCATAAAGGAACAAGGATAGACATCTAAAGACAGCGTCACCGCCTCCTGGAACTTCAATTTGTTCAAAACCCAGGGGTATAAACTCAACGGATGTCGGATTAAATTCAGTTAATTCCCCATGTGATGGTATTGTCACCGGAGATCGAGACAAGGCATCTGCAACCGTATTGGATTTACCCACAATATGTCTGATTTCAAAATCATATTCATTAAGCTCTTCCCAGGTACGCGCAACCCTCCCATCCACCATACTCATGTTTTGAAGGTAGATCAAAGGTTGGTGGTCAGTATATATTACGAATTTAACACCTTTTAGGAATGCTTTTAAAGATTTTACTGCCCACCGTAAAGCGGTAAGCTCTTTATCGATAGTACTGTAATTTTTCTGTGGTCCACTGAACGTTGTGGATATGTAAGCAATGGGTTTATGTATATTGTTTTGTTTTTGCGACAAACAGGCACCAGCACCAATGTTTGAAGCATCTACATACAATTCCAGAGGTGAAGCCTCTGGAGAATAATCAGGGAATCCTAACAAAGTGGGATTTACTAAGGCTTCTTTCAAGGTATCAAAAGCATGTTGACAAGAATCCGTCCAGGTGACTGTCTTACCACCTGTTTGAGAAGACAAAGGTTTAGCTATCTGAGAACAATTCGGGATATGGCGTCTATAAAAATTCACCATACCCAGGAATTGTCTTAGCTGTTTAACAGTAGTGGGAACAGGAAATTCTAATGCACCTTGAAGATTTTTATCCAAGGGTTTTATTCCTTCAGCTGATATCTGATGACCCAAAAATTCTACCTCTGTCCGACATAGTCGTGTTTTCTTGGGTTTCAGCTTATATCCGTTGGACCCTAAAGCGATGAGTACTTTCTCTAATGTTGTTATATGGTCATCGAAAGTCGCGCCTAGAATGATAATATCATCTAGATACACCATTACTTTATTCCATGGTAATCCAGCCAGCGCAATCATCATTCCGCGCTGAAATGTGGCTGGTCCATTTTTTACGCCAAAAGGCATTTTCATGTACTCATATTGCCCGAACGGAGTTGAGAATGCTGTCTTCTCAATACTATCAGGATCCATCGCGATCTGATAGTATCCTTTAATAAGATCGATGGTGGAAAATAAGGAGTTCCCATGCATGTTATAAATCATGTCAATTAGATTGGGCAACGGGAAGGAATCTCCTTTCGTCACACTGTTAAGCTTCCTGTAATCGATACACAATCTCAAGGAACCGTCTGGTTTGCGAACGGGAACTACAGGAGCTGAATAAGGTGATTTACTTGGTCGAATAATTCCACCTTCCAATAAGTCGGTGCATTCTTTTTCGATTTCTTGAGCCAGAGGCCCTTGGAACCGTCGGACAGGGATTCTAACAGGTTTGTCTGTTTCCAATTCTATTGTATGAGTGATGTTTTGTGCCAAACCGACATCATTGTCACCCGTACTTAAAACATGTGGGTATTTTAATAAAAGAGTAACTAGTATGTTCTTTTGTTCAGTGGACAACGACAGAGTATTAAATTCAAATTCATGCATTAACTTTTCTGCATTCCAATAATTTTCGGATTCTATTGGAGTTAACTCTGGTGTTCCCTGATGGATGCTAATATTATTATCCCTAACATTAATTTCTGAAATATTGCCTATTATGGTATCCTTCCTAACATACTGTTCTTGATCTGAAGGATTAAGAACAGCTATCAATACCTCATCTTAACCCGATTTCTATTATGCCAGAGATAAATTGAAGTTTCGGATGACTTATACCTGTAAATTCAACCATTCGATTAGTTAGGTTATTTCTAAAAAATTTTAGGTATGGTTACAGCAATCACTTTACAGATATGAGGAGGTATTATTGTGAATTCTGGAACAAGGCAGTTATAGAAAGGGAATAGCAAAGCTAATGTCTTTCCCTACGCTAGTTAAGGTTATCCTTATCCCTAAACAATAATTCACGCCTGGGTGAGGTCAGGTAATAAATTATTACTTTTAAGCGCAACTGCCCCTAAGAATTACGTTATGGGTCATTAATTCAATGGGAACAATGAAAAATTTTATAGGTTTAGTGGTGAAGCCACTATCAAAAACTATACTAGTTTCTATATAAAACTTAATTGGAAATTTCCGATTATGCCCAAATCCACGTATAGCGGTAACTTCTGTAGATGGTTTGGGTTCTATGTTTTTTAATGTAGGCAAGACACCTTCAGTTAATAAGCTAACTCCCGCCCCAGTGTCTATCATGCAGTCTAAGTAACTTTTCCCTGCATCGAGTGAAACATAAACAATCAGCGGTTCAACGTCAGCTTGACAAAGATTTAAATTACAAACAATTTCAGGGTTGTCAGTTTCGTAAGTTTGGGTAATCACGTCTACGTCCATTGT
>SEYY01019973.1:0-17500 GCA_009176605.1 Armadillidium nasatum
ATAAAGGCCATCCTGTACACTAAGGTAGATTAACTTTGTTACTATACTGACACGGAAGGACACATTTTTTAATTCTTTTCAATTTTTTAACTTATTTAATTTTAATAAAAATGCTTATAAATAAGCCGAAGTAATTGTTTGTCATTCTCTCTCAGATGCTTTTCTTTGGAAATATCGTTCAAGTTTAATAAAATTAGTTTTATTTTTTAAGGAATAGGATGATTTTCTTAAATGTAAAATGTAATTTATAAGATAATATTGTAGTTATTATAAGATGTTTAAGTTTACTACTGATATTTTCCTAATCTTTCCCTTATGTAAAAAATTAATACGATCAGATAATTAGTTTGGGGTGCTCAGGTATGAATCCCAAGTGATCGGGAAATTCACGGATCCAAAATCACAAGTAAAAACAGAGATGTTGGAATGTCTTAAAAGGATTGGTTCAACTTCTTTTAGAATATTTTTAGAAAATATATTCCTAAATTAATATAGTGGTCAGCCACTAAATGGCATTGTAGTAGATATTAGATTCAATATCATAAGAAACACTCCAATAATAAGCCCTGCATCTTTCTATTAATTTTTACTTGAAATATATTTCATTTTAATTTTCATTATATTATTAACCCAACAAACGATGAACAATCTATGACAACTCTTAGTATCAGTTAACATGAACGAAGAATTTTTACTGAAATTTAATTTTGGCGTATAAGCCAAGAGGGTATGCTTTTAATAATAACCCTTCAACCAAAACTCCTTCATCACCTCTTGGAAGTTTACGGCCTCCTTGTGGGTATGGCGCTATCAAGGAATTACCTGCTGGTTCTGGTGTCTTTTTTCTTCATTAGTTTGTTCAGCATTGTGCACCTATATTCAATTTCCACTTTGTTAAACATCACATCTCTTCTTCTAGACCTCACTACACTTATCTCTTGTTCCTGTCAGAAACTCAGTTGCTTGAGCTTTATGGCAGCAAGCCCTTTTCTTTTCTCATTTACTGTTTTTGTCCTCAATTTTCAGCCAAAAGAGGTTGCTGTGTTTATGTGCGCAACGGCATTTTTTGTTTTCGTGTGTTTAATATGGAGTCTTTCGAGTTTTCCACCTTATAGCTCAGGCCTTTTTAAATTTGCCTGTTCTGTGTGTATCGATCTCCTAACTTAACTGACTATTCTAAATTCTTTGACTAATTAAATTCCAAAATAGAGCACATTTTTTCCTTCTCCTTTTCCTGAAATCATCCTTCATGATTTCAGTGTTTAATGACTCTCTAATTCTAAAGATACAGCTGATGAATATGTCTTCTAGTTTTCTATTCACAAAAACCTCGAACAGCTACCCACCTGCATTCTTGATCATCTTGGAGATGAATCAAATATTTTTGACTTCATAATATCCTATTTTTCACATCATTCTGTTATATTCTTTCCCTTTTGAGTTCTTCCGTTTACTTATCTTCGAATCCTATTATATATCTTCAAGTTTTCCACAGGAAAGACCACAACCATCGGTGAGAAAACATTTTTGCCCTTCTTTGACTTATCATGGAGTAACTGCCGGAGAGGGGTCGCTTGAAGTGTGCAGAACACATAATTGAGGTGATTCTCTCTGGCAAGATAGCATACATTCCATATTCTTTTCCTTCACCTAATCTCACAAACTTTGTCTTAATTCTGCTTGTTTTCATGCTATCCAACGCAGGGACTCTAGCTTCCAAAAATTCCGTTATTTTCAAACTTCGAAACTCATTCAATTTACATATCATTACCGAATCGTGCAATATTTATTCTCGGTGACATTAAAAACCTTTTCTCTGTCGAAAATGCAATAATCTTTTTGGCTCCATTGTTTCACGCTCTTTTTGGCACCTGGCAAAAATTTTCCAACTCTAATTTTGGTTCTTCTTTCCATCCTTGTGCATCTTCTGACTGCACAACTGCTTAAGCTGAACTCTTCGTTCAGACTTTTGTCTCTAGTTCAACTCCATTGACCATTCCAGAACTATTCCTCCTTCTCCACCCCTTCCCACTCATTATGCCTAACGTTTATAAATTCTTCTAAAAGTGCTATTTCTGCTTTATCTAAACTTAATACCAAGAAGGGGCATGGTCCTGCTGGCACCCTCCTGCAGTTCTCAAAACTTGTGCTTGCTGTTTTATCTCTGCCTGCCAACTTCTCAACCTTTCCTTCCCACTGAATGCGAGAACTCGTTCAGCTTGTGTCGTAGAAAGAGTATCTCAACCTATGGCTCATAAAAAGTGAATTTCCAAGCCTGCATCCTGCCTTGGTAAACTATTTCGTCACTCTTTCCACTTAAGCCTTTCTTTACCACTCAATTGCTTCAATTTCTCCTCTTTCTGAAATTTTCGAGTTTCTGCCTAACAGTAAGATTTGTAAACATCTGAATTCTTCTAATCTTACCTCTGATCATCATTATGCCTTTCGTAACGAACGCTCTATTGATCTATCTCTTTTCTCTGTTTCTTAATGGTCTGCAGTTGTGCATTTCTGTTAATCTTTGGTTATGGCGCTGGACAAATCGAAGCCCTTCGATAGAGTCAGACACAAAGCTTTGATTTCTAAACTTTCCCCTTTCGGTATTTATATTTCTTCTTGTAACCTTCTCCCTGATTTCCTTTCTGGTGGCTCTATAACTGTTGTTGGGAAAGTTTCCGTTCATGCTTGAACCTATAAATAATGATGTTTCTCAAGGTTCCGTTTTATTTCAAACCTTTTTTCTACTTTTCGTTAATGACCGTCTCTTTATTACTTTATTACTTATCCAATCCTATACCACGACTCCACTCTTCCATACTTCTTTCATTTTGAAAAGGTCCCACCTAACAGCTATTAACTGACACAAGAAGGGTAACCTTGGATCAATTAACTTGTGATATTTCTAGAATTTCTAATTGGGGAAGAGAAAACACGGTTGTATTTAAATGCCTCAAAAACTCATTTCCTTCATCTTTTTACTCAACTTTTCCACAATAATGGAGAATTACCGCAATCGTGGTTTCTAAAGACTTTTCAGTTCGTACAACCCAAAGTAAGTAAAGGGAGTGTTTTTCAGACTTTACCAAGATTTTATATGTAAAATTTACAAGTAATTAAGTCTTGGGTCAGAGAGTTGGACAGAGAAAGGATGAGACTATGTAGAAAACGTGTCGTACGAGCCCTTCTATGCGGAGAAGGTATTCGATGGGAGAGTACAGAAGAACAGTGTCCGTTGTAATAGCCAAAGTATGGAGAGAGAGACGGAACTATTCGATGCGTAGAAAAAGACGACAGGAGAGTTAGTGAGAGTGAAGAAGTTTATAATACGAAAAGCCCTGAGCTCCACCTTTTCGAGGAGAGTTGTATGAGTGAAGCCACCCCAGATGTGTGAGGCATACCAAACAACACCCCTATAAAGAGCAAGCAATTGGGGTGGCGTGATAAAAATCCAAAGAAGCTTCAGGACACCCAACCTCTCAAAAACTTGTTTATAAGGAGAAGTAATATGATCTTTCAAGGAAAGATCACGAGAAAAAGAAACTCCCAGAATATTTAGGACAGGCGAAGGTTTGAGTTGCGTTTTCAAAGAAGAGGTCATAGTTGTGGGAAGGTTATGCCGTGTAGAGAAATGAAGGAATTGATTAAAGCATTGAGAGCGACCAACTTTTCTTTACCTCAATTTGAAAAGATTTGATTACCTTAATTCTCTTACTAAAAAGTTTCTAAGAGGTTGGATGTTTTGAGGTGTCTTTGGAATCTTTTAACCCCACCCCAGTTGCTTGCTCTTTAAAGGAGTGTTGCTTGTCCCTGTACGGATGAAGTACGCCTTACACATCTGGGTGGTTCCACTAATACACTTCTTGAAAGGGCAGAGTTTAAAGCTTGTCGTCTTTTCAACTCTTTCCTTTTTACCACTTTCTCCAGCTGAGTTTTGTCTGCCGAATTGTTGCATTAATCTCTTTATATTATCGCAATTACTATGCTTACAATCCACGGATAAAGTCTGAAATACACTCTCTTTACCCATTTTCCCAACTTTGACATCAATACTTTCAAACGTCGTGTACCTGGATATATCGGGCTATGAATTGCTGTAGATTCTGGAAACTTCTTAACTATGGCTGAAATTTGATAGACTTCTGATATATAATAATATAATAAATAGTATATATATATATATATTATAATATATTTTATGATTATAATATATATATAATATTATATATATTATATATATTATATATATATATATATTATATATATATATTATATATATATATATATATATATATTATATATATATATATATATATATATATATATATATATATAATATATAATATATATATATATATATTATATATATATATATATATATAATATATTATATATATATATATATATAAAACGCATCGGTAAATATGTATAAAGTGAAAATAGAAACTTTTTATGAGATTCCTGCTCTGGGGTCGAACCATTTTTAACATTCACTATGTTTGTAATTAATTAATTAATATATAAAGAACGATAGAGGGACAAAGGGTGAAAACCTAATCTTGACGGGAGCTCGTATGCTTGAAACTTTTCTTGAAACGAACTTTTTTGGGTTCGTGGATAGCGGTAGAGCATCGAGTTTTTTGTTCTCAGTCGCACAGCGGTGTTCGACCCCAGAGAAGGAATCATAAAAGTTTTATTTTTTTACATATTACCGATGCGTTATAGCAATTAAATAATATATTATAATATATATAATAATATATATATATATATATATATATATTATATATATTATATTATATATATATATATATATATATATATATATATATATATATATATATATATATAGTATATATATATATATATATATAGTATATCCGCATATAGAATCCGCACTCAACATCCGCATCATTATATAACATCCGATATGTAATATATATTAATATATATATATATTATATATAATTGTATGCGAGTCAGAGGGAGGATGAAGATACGATTAGTTAGCATAGGATGGGATTGGACAGGGTTTGTAATATCTCATGTTTTTAATCTATTGATAATGGTTTACTTAGAAATGGAGAGAGAAGGAAGAGTATTACGTTGAAAAATGGAGGTGAATGTGAGTGAATGTTTACTTTTTGCAATTATGCGGATGTGTTGGTGGCAGAATCTGGAGAAAGATGAAATACTGTGGAGAGTTTAAGGGAAATGTACAACACGAGATTGAATTCAGTCCAACGAAGAAAAGTTATGAGGATTGGAGGTGGGATGAGAAATGTGGAGGGAGGAATTGGTTTGTAGAAGTGTGAGAATGGAAACTTGAGGAGGTGAATGAATTCAAATATCTAGTAATGTTGGGTGGAAGGTAAGGGTGGGACGGAAAAGAAATAAAGAAGAGTGGTAGAGGATGAAAGTATTGGGGGCCTAAGAAAATGAGAAAGAAAATGCAAAAGAAATAAAGATAAGAAGTTGAATGTATGTGTTCATCTTTCGTATTGTTGTGTGTGACAGACGATAAGTGCTCGGTCGAAAAAGTTCAATGTCTTTGAGATGAAAGATTTAGAGCGATATATAAATTGAGAAGGATTGATAGGATTAGAAATGAAAGAATAAGGGAGATGTGTAAATGGAAGAAGGGTGTAATTGATAGAGAGGAGGAGGATGTGCTAAAATGGTTTGGACATATGTGAAGAATGAAGAGCAGAATGGTTGGCAAGGTACGTGATCCGATGTAATAGGGGAAGGGTAGGGGAGGGAAGGCCAAGTGGAGATAAATGATGGAGTGAGAGTGATTTTGATGGAAGGAATTTGAGTTTAGACGAGGGTAGAAGATTTGTGGAGACAGAGATGGAGGTAGGTAAAGGTAAAGTGTTTGTAAGGGAATTGCGGGACCACCTCACAAAAGTGGGAAGGTGATAGTGAATATATATTACTCGTGTATATATATATATTAATATTATATAATATATATAATATATATAATATATATATATATATATATATATATATAATATAATTTCTCCGCATCCGCATCCGCAACTTTAAACACAAAAATCCGCATCCGCACTTTCGAAAATCAACATTAACATCCGCATCCGCATCGCACTTTTCGAAATTCAACATCCACATCCGCACAGCATATGACATCGCATCCGCAAATTAAAGACATCCGATCCATCACTAATGTATGTATTGATCTGTCTATCTGTCTAGCTACTTAATCTTCTCGAAAACTTATTAAGAATCATAAAATGTTTTCCTGTGTTTCATGTTTACCTTATACACATTAGAACATGAAAAAAATATCGAACTTTTTGCAGTAGTAAATGAAAAATCATCTTACGATCAAGAAATTTCTTCCAATGGTAAGATCCACTCTGGAGGCCGAAGAATATTTCGAGTCGAATAGGTACCTAGAGGAAATACAGAAAGTTTATGGGCGCAATCAAATATTTTACGTTAATTTTTAGTCAATAGACAAAAAAGATATAATATAAATGTTATTCTTTGAAAACATTTTGTCAACCGAACGATATGTACCCGTCAGCCATAAAATATATCGAAATAAGCGCGGGGCGAATATATTGTTATCTTTTTCCATAGCATTAGAGGAAATACAGAAAGTTTATGGGCGCAATCAAATATTTTACGTTAATTTTTAGACAATAGACAAAAAAGATATAATATAAATGTTATTCTTTGAAAACATTTTGTCAACCGAACGATATGTACCCGTCAGCCATAAAATATATCGAAATAAGCGCGGGGCGAATATATTGTTATCTCTTTCCATAGCATTAGGATTTATTTTCAAAAAGTACAAAATAATGAACCGGTCTTTAAAAACAATATTAAATGCTCGCAAAGAACTATTAAAAATAATTTATTTAAAGATTAATTAGTTTGGAGGTAAGGTTCAGTAAAATAATAATAATATTGATAAAAAAAATAATAAATATATATATATTAATAAATATATATAATATATATATTCTATAAATATATATATATTATATATATATATATATATCCTCAGTGGGCAAAGGCCAGAGGCCAACAAAAAGACCAACAGGCCAGACACACGGCGTTAGAAAGTATGCAAGTCAAGGAAGTTGAGAAAACAGATATAGGGAGTGTGTTCGAGACTGTACAGTAGAGTATGTAAGATGAGCATAGCGTTAAGTCTGGGGTCGAGAGTTGGACGAGAAAGATGAGAATGTAGAGAGGTTGTCGCACGAGCTCTTCTCAAGGAGGAGGTAGCACGAGAGAGTTCAGATGAGCAGTGTCCGTTATATAACATAGTAAAGAAAGAGTGAAGCAACAATCAACGGCAGAAAGAGATGAAGAAATAATAAAGCAGGAGAGTGATGAGACGAAAAGCCTAGACTCACTTTCAAGAGAGTGTATGTGGAACCACCAATATGCGACCATACTCTAAACAAGGAACAATACCTTTATAAGAGCAAGCAACGGGGTGGCGTGAAGTAATTCTGAAGGCACTTCAGAACACCCACCTCTTAGAAGCTTGTTAAAAGAGAAGTATGTGATCTTTCAAGAAAGATCAAGAAAAGGATACGAGAAATTAAGAACAGAAGAAGTTGAGTTATGGTTTGAAGAAGAATTATAATGTGTGGAAATTCACCTAGTAAATAGGTGAAAAAATGAGTTTTTGAAGTATCGAAAACAAATGTTCTCATACTCAATTGAAATTCAAAAGATCAGAGTTAGTTGCTCTAAGGCTACCCTTATGAGTCTATCATTGTGTTGGGTGGACGTTTTCAAAATGGAAGGAGTATGAAGGGTGGAGTCATCAGATAGGAGTGGATATGTGATGAGGTAACAGAGAGAAAGTATTAATAAAAGTAGAAAGGGTTGGGAATAGGAAAAGAACCCTGAGGAGCACCACTATTAATAGATTAAAGGAAGAAGGTGCGTCTACAACAGCTTCTAATGAACGACGAAAGGAAACGAGAAGATCACGAGAGAGGAGATGATTAGAAAGAGGGAGTTTAGAAATCAAAGCTTGTGCCAGACTCTATCGAAAGCTTTCGAAATGTCCAGCGCCAGCAAATGATTCACGAATGCCGAATAGCCTAGGACCAGAGCAGAGGAAGGGAAAGAAGATCCCGTAGAGCGCTTCTTACGAAGCTACGGCGATCTGAGATAAGATAGAAAATTGAGATGCTTCAAATCTTCCTGTTAAGATTGATTCGAAAACTTTAGATAGAACGAGGTCAAAGAAATAGGAGGGAGTTGAGGTTGAGAGGGGTTCCCTTCGGACAGCTGAATGAGCGATGTTTCCAGGAAGAAGGAAGGTGCAGTAGTGAGACAAAGAACGAAAATTTTCCGAGGCAGGTGTAGCTCGGAAGCACAAGTTGAAACCACAGGAGGAATTACCATTCGGACGCGTACGGCCTTTCTTAGTAATTTAATGTATCGAGTAGATGGATGTACAATAATTATTATTATATTGATCAAATCCTTATCTAAAGTTACTAAGTATTCTCTTTATTATTTTATATAGCGCTTATTATCAACGTTGAGTTTTAGCAGGAGTGTGAAGGAGTAGGAAATTATAATGCTACTCGGTAATAATTACTATACTATAGTTCAATTAGAAGGCTATAATAAGTTTTATGATGAGTGTAGAGCATGTATTTCAGCTTTTAGATAAATAATAAAGTAGTTATAAAATTAGTCACAGTGTAGCCGTATACAGAATTGAAGTTATATATAATGGAGGGAATAATTAGGAGAAGAAGCAAAGATTTAGTAGTATGACATATTATGCAAAATTACCTAGAGATAAAGTAAACGTAGAAGTAAAAGTAAACCAGAATAGATTATTGTATTATTATCTCATACGATGAATAATGTGACTTTTATTAGTGTATCACTAGACGTATTTAGATGGCACGTATATACTCACTTATAAGGGAATATAGTATTATGAAGTATAAGCGTTTTGAGTCTGGGGAGTTTTATCTCTCACACGCAGCTCAGAGATAGGTCTCGAGATACTCGTCAAAATAAAGGCAAACTATCACCGCCGAGCTGAGTCGATAGGCCGACTCTCTCTCAAGAGAGATAACAATCTCAGGAGAGATTAAACCACTCATTGCTTGCTTAGTCTATTGGTTGAAGCAGAATGGTGTGCAATATATGCGTAAACTAGCAATATGTGTAAGCACTCCTTCAATACTCAGAGAGAATCAACACTTCGCTACATATGCTGTTCTCCTAATACGTGCGGTGTGTTCACTACCAATTCTATCCAACGGATTATAGACTAAATATACTCATCACTATACGCCAGTTAAATCTAGCGAAGATTTTTTAGTTGACTTTACTCCGCTCAATCCTACAAACCAGCTCTATGATTCCGTGACACGATGCGTATTCAGACTAATTGAGCAGATCTATTAATCCTCCAAAAGAAGGAGGTATCGATCTCACGTTACTCTGGTTGAAGACTGAATGGAAGATTAGAAGGAGGTAATTAGACCCTAGGAGAAGTCAAATTAGTTAAAGTTAGTTAGGTATTGTATAGATTCCCATCGTAGTAAGATAAACCCCTATGGTGGAAGGAAGATTATAAGTGTGTAATAACTTTATTAAATTGGATATTAGACGTTAAAGGATATAGCCAATTTATGCGTATATCCCGGATAATTATGAGATATTCAGATAAACGATTATGCATTTAGTATTGTCGTTGTCCTACATACATACGCTTATTATTGACTGTGAAAATAGCGAAACACAAACTGGAGCGTTTCTCATTAATCCTTCGACGCCACCATATATCCCTGCGACAACTATCTATTGTTAATTTCTCGTCGATATATATTAGCTGTATTTATCTCACTTAATATTAGGATCACACCCAACTGTCATCCCACGCATTGATATATCAGTCAGTGGAAGATTAAAGCTAATGATAAGTGAGAAACCGAAGGGGGCTGTATGCGTATAGTATTGCTGAACTTTCTACTGAACTCAATCAACGACACTCCTCAATCGTATTGTACTTCATAACTCCTAGGTTAGAAATATAGCTATTTTTTTTGAGTTATAGGAGGGCCGGAGAGGTGAGAGATGACTCTCCAAATCTGTGAGGATCTTAACTATAGTGTAACAAACATCTCCTAGATTCATGGTCTACTTATTTTCACAAGTGCGATCGCTTATGTGAGCTATCTTTAGGAGGTTAATTCATCAGTATTACTCAGAACTATATCAGAATTTCATTCTGCCAGCAATTTATGGAGTGATGTCCCCAAGGAGTCCGTGGCCACAGCAACCTGTGTGAACAATGCTCATACAATCGTGCCGAAAAAAATCCCTCCCAAGCTCTTCCCCCTATACTCTCATGACCTTACCTCGTACTGCATCATCAAAACAAACTCCCAAAATTTCATTCCGTATTTCTTGCCGCTTCACGGTATTGCTACCTATCACGATCCCTGCAATCTGAATACTTGAACAGCAATAAGAGTGATGATATCGTTGGGTGGACAGGCTGAAACATAGAACAAAAAGTTATCTAGGAAAACAGAAATATACTAATTGGGAGTATCACTATTGAAGGTGCTAAATCAGAGAGTGGGCTCTTTACAAAGATGCAGTGACTGTTGCGTGTCTCTCGAGATTGAAATTGGATGGAATTTTTATTACGGCGTACTGAACAGTGTACGTCAAGGATAGGTATCTAGGATCGTAATATACAGGATGAATTGATGGATGTATGGTTCATCAGGATCTAAGGCAAAGGGGAACTGAAGGTAGACCGCGCCTAATTGCAGTGCCATTACTATCTTTTAGATATGAAGGATTGAAAAATTAGTATCAGAGGTGCCTAAAAAGCAGCATATACAAAGGCGTACAATTGTCCCGGCTGTCTTTTGCAAATCATTTCGCCATTTAGGCATCCAAATATATTCTTCTGCGAGGGACGTTTGCGCACTCCATCGTTTGCGATATGAAGGAAGGAATACTGTATACGGAACGGGCTGGCTTACTGGTTCGAGTGGAAGAACGCCTACTCCGGAGGCGTGTCTTCTCGCATTTCCCGAAGCTCATCGCCCAATGCTGTACCCGCGCCTCCTGCAATCTTACTAAGGGGTTTGCAACTGTCTGGTTGCACATTTTAAACATGCGAGTGGTTAAAGAGGCAAGTGGCACACATCTCCCCGCTGCGTATGTCATCAGATCTGTATGGGTACTCTCACTATCTATGCTATCTGCAAATATATAAGAGAATCCTCAATATAGACTTCTATCGATCTCTTAGGATAAATGGTAAGAAGGATATTACACGTTGTGCTCACATATTAACCACACATACACTACATTCTAATCTTAAAGAATTCTACTCATGTCTAGCAATGCTGCACATCTAGCTATGGAAGAAAGAAATTCTATACTGCAGGTTTAGTGTACGTACATTAGTGTATAGAGTTTTTATTTATCCTTAATTATAGTCCCCTCCTTGATAAAAAAGGCTACTATGCCTAAAGGTTGAATTGTTAGATAGTGACATTAATTAATATATTATATATATTATTAATTTAATATATATATAATATATTATAATATATTATATATTAATAATTATCTTAATATATAAATTAACTATCATTATAATATTATATTATATAATAATAATATATATATATATATCTATATAATAATATAATATAATATATATATATAATTAATATAATAATATTATTTATTATGACCATAAGAAAATATCGTATAATTATTCTTCATAAGATAACATAATTATCCTCACCTGAAATAATCTATCCTCCGCTTCAACGTAAAGAATGCCCGAAGGTGCTCCTTCGGTAAGTTTAGTCCTCCAAGGCCGAAGTCTCATATATAACTTGTGAAGTGATTATCTCCTTGGCATGTAAGGCGTGCATTCCTATTATTCATTTATCCCTTCTACTAAGGTCACTAACGAATTCATAGTTAGTGATTTAAACTATCTATTATTAGTTGTCGTGCTTTCGATGTACTAAGAGAGATGCTATGACCTCAGTGTTATATATAATATACTCAGTCTTACAATACTTACCAGAAATACCTTTAATTCATACCTTATATTTCTATCCCTGGAATTTGTGTGAAAAATCTATATCCTACTAGAAACAACCAAAACTCTTTTTCTTCGTTTGATCATTAATGTAATAAATCTTATCTAAAATTCTTCGTCACATCCCTTTCACTGTCAAGTTTGATTTAAAAAAAAATTAGTGATTAACTAATCTATCTTTGATTCCTCCTTTTTCCTCTTTTAGTATCTTCTGACGACACAAATGCCGTTTGCTTTCTTATAAAACTGAACTCTTCGCTATCTGAACTTTTTGCCTCTTTAATCATTCCAATGTAGGTGATCTCTGGAAACTATATATCCTCTCCTTCATACTATACTTTACCAATAACTCACTTTTATGCCTTAAAAAATTTGGTATATAAATTTTTTACTAATAGATGGCTATACATTTCTGTTATCTCTCAAAGATGATTAAATACTTAAATCATTCATAAGAGGACGTTTACTGAGTTCTACCTGATGTATGTCTATTTCTAGTGTGAATTACTCATAAACTTGTATGTATTTTGTTAGCTTATTAGACGCGCTTAGGGACGACCTTATCTCACAACACGTCATATCGTCCGATTCCGTCCTCTAGAAGTCTGCTGTATACTCCACACACCATCTCTAATCTCTTCTCATTACGTCATACTGACACACGCTGATATCATCTCTCCACTTCTACAACTTCGATATCCGTGTAGACGCCATTCTGCGCGGATATAGTGATGAAGAGGAACATTCAATGTTATTCATGCAATCGATAAAAACTTTTAAATAAAAACTTTGTATTGAATGCAGAAACTCTTTCTGAGCGCCATACAGGACACTATCTTGAAAATGTATTTCGGAACCAATATGGCATGATGAACTTAACAGTGCGCACTGATTTTTCAATTTATAAACTCATTCGTGTACCGGTCATAACCTATAAGACGTAATTCTCGGAGAGTATCCCGTCATACAAATAGGTTAATATATAGAGAAGAAACATCTCCATCATGGTACTACATGGAATTGATACACAATGAGTCAGACTTGATTTACTCCGAGTAGAAATCATCTACTGGTGATAGATTTCTATTAACTTACTTCTCATGACCTTTATGTGCTCTCGACTAACACGTGCAGTTCTCGGTGATAGAATTCTTTTACTTAACCCGACTGAAACCACCTTCACAGAAATATGCATAATCACGGATATAGAGTCTTGCCTCAACATACACGCATCTCTGGATATATATCCCAAAAGAAGCTCGTTCACCTGCATATCGCGAATAAATAATCTCAATCTCTCTTCTGCTTCGCATACTTCTTCATCGCTATGTCTAACCACTGTTGGATATTATATGATAACTGCCTGTGTTAATTGACCGGCCATGAGAGATGAGCGACCGTATACATACCTTTATAAATACTTTATATGCACAATTAGTGGCGCTTTATTGCTCGCTGAGTATCATATAACTAAATTATCCCGCACACCTCTTTTTCTACAACTTAGCTTGTTACGTTAGGAATATTTTATCTCATCATTTTTAATTTAACTTTCGGATTATCTCTATAACAACCTACCTTTTATTTAAGAATGAATATATAAACCATCCCAACACCTCTCAAACTCTAACATATCCTCTGCGATTGAAAAGCGCCACTCCTAGCAAAAGTTAATTGACGCTAGATTAAACAAGTTCAGCTGAATCATGTTGTCAGATGTGATACCACTTGTTTCACATTGAAAAAGCTATGTTTGAATGGCCTTGTGAATACAGTTCAACCTTCAACAGAGAATCAACATCTCATATAACGTCATGGACTAAACATTTTATAATATAATATGTGATGGTGAGATACCTACAGGATCAAATACGACAGGATTAATTGGAGATGTAGTGGAGAGAACTCTAATTACACATTATGAAACACTTTCTTGTTGTCCTCGTGATTACTAGACATAACAAAAATTGTTCTCAGAAAAACCACATCTTGTTCTTCATTCTCCGATTGCATACTGCTTATTCATAACTAGTGAAAGAAATAATAACTATAAGGATTTAGGTATGCAATACTTTAGTAGATTGTGATGAGAATGAACTGAAGAAACAGGCTAAATTAGGTTTAAAAAAATAAACGCCTTACGATAGTACGAGAAATTAATGCAACAGACTTACTATACACGATAAAGAAACACAATAATTAATACTATGATCTCGCAAGGCTGATAACGGGCTAATCTAGCTACATAAGTCAGTTGAGATCCTCTTAGCTATCGTACAGCTGTCATGGGCTCGATGTTAAGACATTTCACGCTCTCGCATGTAGGTGTCAAGAATAAGTACTAACATATCTCTATTATATGATACAAGGATAAACTCTGAAGAGAGTGCGCTTCTCTCTCTGCGACGTACATAATTCACGCAACTGGTATGTGTGACAGAATGAGTCTGCAAATAGTTTCGAAATATCTGGCTGAATACACTATAAATAAGACGTACATGTATATTATGAGTGTTACATAGATATCTCTTTAAAAAACTTACGTTTTCTTTTTGAGCTGATTTGAAGTGTCTTATTCACAGCATTATAATACACGAAGATCTCTCTTCATTTACTCAGTCCAAGAATAGATTTAGATAACTATCCCCACATTGACTAGAGAATAGAGAGGTCCTCATATCTAGGAAGGGCTGTTTGGTCTCTATCTAATATATTAAAATAACTTACCAATTTTATTCACTCATATCATAGAATAGTAATATGGTGCACACACTAGTAAATGATGTGATATATTGAATAATCATAGAATACTGGGGCTAGAGTTTTTAATATGTGATTAATTACTAATATACAGGATGGTAGACGTACGAGATTTTCCTCGTACATACGCGAATCCAGTTTCTTTACCGTGTACGAGACAAACCCTTCCCTCGTACGCAAAAGTACGAGAATTTGGCCTCCTTCGAGTCTTTTAAGATATTTTTTTATATATAATAATATATATAAATTATATATATAAATTATAACACAATACAACCTTTATACACTATAATTTGGTAGAAAGTTGGTGAGAGGATTGTGTAATCTAAAATGTGTGCTCGTCTCTTCATAGCTACCACTACCACTCTGTTGGTTAATATATCATACTGAATATTTATTATTATAGTGTTGTCAGTTCGATTTGCACATGTGTATTTGTCACGTGACAGAATTAGCCAATCAAAAAATTTCCTCCATATAGAAAATCATTATGGCAAATAAGACGCGGTCCTCCAGAGAAAAAATTAAAGTGATCCATCTTTACTATAAATCCGCCTCTATGCATAACTCATATTCCACTCCCTTTTGTCCGCATTCTGCGGATAGTCCGCATAGTATAGAGTGAGTGCGCAACGCCAATCGCGCATAATCTCGACATCCCGATTAGTAAAAAATAACTAATCCGTTTACCACGTATATTCTTAAATTATATATATATATATATATATATATATATATATATATATATATATATATGAGACAAAAATTAGGTATTTTTCCTTCATAGAATGTTTTCATTATATCTGAAAGATTCGGGAAAATCCAAAGCTTCCTTATATTCTAAAAGGCATATATATATATATAATATATTATATATATATATATATATATATATATAATATATATATATATATATATATATATATATATATATATATATATATATAATATAATATATATATATATTCCTTAGCTGACAAATGCAATATTTAATTAAAATCAATCTAAGCTAAAGCAATGATGTAGGTATGTTATTAGCTTTAAAACAAAACCTTGTTTAGGTTTAAAAATTATTATATAATTATAAAACATTTTTAATCTATTTAAAAAGTTCAAGAAAAAGATTGTATCATATTTGAGAATAATTTTTATTCGCTAAAATAAAAAATTAAAAGAAAAACAAATCACGAAGATTGTTTATAATTTATTTGTTTTTATAAATAGTTTCCTTAAAAGTGTTTCATTATTAGAGAAGGGAATGGATATATTACAATGATGAATTAAAATTGAAGATTGATGAAGAAAAATAGATTGGTTGAGATATATCAAGAATGCTGTTTCTTATTACATAAAATTGATAAGAAAAATTAATTTCATCATGAAAAACAGAAGATTGAAGAATTCCACAGAGTAGATATGGCTGAAAAGAATAAAGTACCAATTTTTGAACAAAATTTCTCTCTCTTTCCATGTGAGGACAAAACACAAGTGACGGAATAGATTTACAAACTCCATCTAGAATATGTCAACATAGTACCTGTAAAAATTTTATAGTTCTCCAATGTTGGGTAGCATGGATGGAATTGAGAGAGTCAGAATGTAAAGAATAGTTTTTAGAAGTCAATTAGGTTTTGACTCGACCTTATTCATCCAAACAGAAGAGTGGGACCGAAACCCTCTACATGTTTGAACAGTACTCCATACAAGAATAAATAAGACCCCCAATATATTTGCAAATGGAGTAGCTGAACGGAAGAAAGTATTTATCACAGCCTGAAGAGGACTTCCAGGTTTTATAGTACCATCCTGGAAACCATTATGAATCTAAGATATAAAGACAGATGACTGTTTATGCTGAGAACAATAATTTTTGTACTTTGTCTACAGGTGGGACGGTAGAGAAGCTTTTGGAAGAGAGAGAAAAGTTGAAAGGTGTATTTGAGAAGCGAAAATGCCTTTAAATTGTTTATGAGAATAGAGAAGGAATTGAAAACAAGCTCGATAATAGAAAGAGAGAACAGTGTGAAGAAGCGAATAGAAAAAGAAAGAGAAATAAGTTAAACCAAAAGATTGAAAAGAAATCATGAAAGAAATATGAAAAATCATATCGGAAGAAGTCGAGGTTAAGGTGACCATCCCTCCCGAGTTTTTAAGCCGTGTTCCGATTTTTTTTAGAGGGTAAATCGGGACGGATAATAATATTTAATCCAACTTTTGTTTAAATTAGGTAGGAAAAATGCAAATTTTTTTTTTTTTTTTTTTTTTGTAGAATGTCCTTAACTAATAAACATAGGACATGGTTTTGAAAACAGCAATCGTATTTCTTCTTTATATTAAAAATCACCCACCTTTATACATCCCTTAAAACCCTAACGAGCAGGGTATTTGGGGTGGGGGGAGGGGGGAGGCAATGTTCAGAAGCGTCCCGATTTTTTGTCAGAAAAATATGATCACCTTAGGTTAAGTTAGAGAGTAAAGATGTTCTGTTTTCTCAACATCCTTTCTCCAATTTTAGAAAGGCATTTAGACGATTTTTCAAATGAAAACGAATAACAGTCTAAAAATTAGTATAAGTTTCCGTCAGTACATTGATTGTAACTTAATATTTATGATGCAACTTTAATTAACGTTTTT
>SEYY01019973.1:22500-35843 GCA_009176605.1 Armadillidium nasatum
TTGATATTAGTTATCTTATTATTATTATTATTACAAGAAAAATAGTCTACAATATCATCATCACTCACGGGTCGGGGGTACGGGGGGCAGAGTCCCCCGTAGACAAATGTTCGGTTTTTTACATGCCCTACTTTTTAATTATCAACTTGTCGTACATTTATATATAAATATTTTTTTTTTTTTTACATTTTTAAATATTTTTTTATAGTTTTCTTACAAATTACCCAAGGATTTCAAAAATATAATCCTTTTTAATGTACGGTTACTAGTTTTCGAGTTATGCATGGCCGCTAATGTCTGACATATATATTATATAATATATATATATATATATATATATATATATATATATATATATATATATATATATATATATATATATATATATATATATATATATATATATATATATATATAATATATTATTAATGGTTTATTCGATTTCTTAATTAATTCCCTGAAGAAAAAAAATCATGCTCCCTTCTTTGCTCTTTTAATTCTTATTAATTGTCATTTGTTTTCAATCTTTGTTCGTTGGAAAGTGTTTATAGTGATTTTTTTTTTTTTTTTTTTTTTTTTTTTTTTTTTTTTTTTGAATTCAGAGCTCATAGTCATGTTAGAATAAAAAAAGTACAATGTGGAATATTTGGTGTTTGGATTTGTTTCATTGTTAAGAAATTCTCTGTGAAAAAATATTTATAAACAAAGCTATGAAACCATCCAGGCTTTCAGTCCATCTAGGAAAAAAGCACCCTGATAAGGTAAAAGAAGGATTGCCTTATTTTAAAGCACTTCGAGATAAATATCATAATAGAAGGTCCATTCAAACAATGCTTACTAATGCTACATCGAAAACTGATGATGGTTTAACCTGGTATTATAATATCTCAAAAATGATTGCCAAATCAGGGAAGGCTCATACCATTGGTGAAGAGCTACTTTTGCCAGCTAAAAAGGAGGTACTTCGCACTGTGGTACATCATCCTTCACCAAGCCAAATTATTGAATTAATTCCTCTTAGTAATAATTCTATTCACAGGAGGGTTGATGAGATGGCCATTAACATTGAAGAAAATTATGTAACATACTAAAAACTCGAGCTTACTCTGCATGTCAATGAATCATTACTTTTGGGTTATGTTCGCTTTATTAAGGATTCTAAAGTTGCTCAAGAGTTTCTTTTTCAGAGGAGCTTGAAACAAACACCAAAGGCGAATCAGTGTTTTCCACTGTAGAGCAGTATATCAAAATGAAAGATGTTCAATGAGAAAATATTATTGCCTGTGCGACTGACGGTGCACCAGCACTAACAGGGTGTTATAGAGGGTTTCTTGCATTTTTAAAGTAAGCCGTACCCAATGTTCTTACCCTGCACTGTGTCATTCATGGGCAACATTAGTTGCAAAGAACTTAAGTGACCGACTAAAAAAAATCCCTTGGTAATGTTATCACATCAATAAATAAAATTAAATCTCATTCTCTTAATTCACGATTATTTTAATAGCTCTGCATCTCTAATGATGAAGAATTTGAACGTCTGTTGCTACATACTGAAGTTCGATGGCTATTAAAAGGCGATTGTTTTTAAAACGATTTTATTCTCTCTTTAATTCTGTCACAGAATTTTCTCAAGGATCTAAAAGTAGCCATTTGAATGAAGAGCTCGAGACCTGCAGATGTGATATTGCGTATATGACTGATTTATATAGTAAACTCAATGATATGAATTTGTAGTTGCAAGACACTGATATAAATCTCTTAAATCAAAATCAGTTATTTGCTCATTTATTGCGAAGCTTTCAAACATTCATTCAAACAAAATATTGGTTGTAGAAAGCTGTCTCAATTTCCGAATATGAAACAGCTGGAAAACGATGATATTTTAATAGTAAATGATGACCTCCTGATTTTTTGTGACCATTTGAACTTATTACACGAAGATATGAAGCTCAGATATCAAGATCTTCTAAATCTACAAGTACTAGATTGGTTAAACAATTCGTTTTCCGAGTCATACACAAATGAAATGGAGTCCACTATACCGTCTACCGTGGCACAAATGATAGAGTGATTGACTCCCTTGCTTCGGGGCTCTGGTTCGATCCCACTTGGGGATCCTAGGTGTATTCTACCTAGAAAAGTTCCTCTCCTCGAATAGAGCAATGTCCGTGAGAGGTGAACTTTATATATATTTATATATATATATATATATATATATATATATATATATATATATATATATATATATATATATATATATATATATATATATATATATATATATAATATATATATATATATATATATATATATAGTGGCTCCGTAGCTCAGTCGATCGAGCACTCGTTATGGCAAACGAGAGGTCCAGGGTTCGACGCCTGGCCGGAGCGAGAAATGTGAGCTGTTTCTCCTTGCGCTTAGCTCCGAATGACTCAGTCGTTAAACGAGTACATCAGTGGAGTGCCCTTGCCACTGATGGGAATAATCTCCGGCATCCGCGATAGGCCTGGCCCAGCCATTGGTATCCGCCGTGGGCCCGTGAAACCCTAGGATCTTCCTCGAAAGATCCCACTGACAGGACATTTCAAATAATAATAATTATAAAAATAATTAGAATAATAGGCATACATGAAATGAAAACTAAATAATAATAACACAAATATCAAAAAATTTGAATTGATATATCGATGTTTCGATATATTGAATATTTTCCAAATATCGAAGGTCAGAAAACTTCTTAACCCTTACCTCAATCAGCTATATATATAAATATATATATATATATATATATATATATATATATATATATATATATATATATATATATATATATATATATATATATATATATATATATATATATATATATATATATATATATATATAAAATGTATTATTTAGTTTTCTAGCGTACTTAGTTCGACTTACCATAACCTGAACTACAGAATTTGCCGTAAGATACAGGCCTAACCTATACAAGAACGTTACCACAACTTTACCCTTTCCCCCGATCTTGGTTGAAAGTGTGAGACATTCCAAAATACAAACTTCTCGGCAAAAGTTGAACCAGTCAATCACTGTAGTTTTGCAAATACTAACACAATTTGACACCTGTTTTACTGTTAAAATTTGTACAAAAAAAATAACATAATATATATTGCATCTTTGTAAGATAAATGAATATCCGAAAACCAATAGTTTTTGGGAGAAACAGTACTTTTAAAACCACAATGTTTTTTGCTGCAGTAAAAAAAAATTTACCATTTATTTTTGATATTTGACATTTTACTTTACACTTATCACATTGTTTTTCACTAAGAACTAATTTAAAACGTTGCAAAAACGCAAGAAGACACCAATCTCTAGAACAAATTAAACTCATGTCTTGAATATTCATCTTAAAATAAATGACCTATCTCAATGTAAGGGAAAGTTCAATTAAGATTACGACTATCAAAATTTAAAATATCGATATAAAGGATATCGATTAAAACCGAAATTTCAAATATCGATATATAAGGTCAGAAAACTTCTTAACCTAAGCCGTTGATTGATTTATAAAATAACTCCGAATTAAAGCCCCTCTTTAAACAATCATACCAGGGTTTTTTGCTACAAGGGGATATTCCTGAAAAGTACCCAAAGTTGTGGGAAGCTGTCAAAAAAAATTTTCATTGTCTTCCTAACTTCATAAATGGTAGAGCGCGGTTTTAGTGCTGTCGCTCGACAGATAACTAAGCAGAGAAAGCGCCTACAAATCGTCAAGAGGTGTGATTTGCGACTTCTTTTAACCAACATTGAACTTAATAAACTAAATCTTGCGAAAAAACACCAAAGTCAATCGTCACATTAAAAATATATATGTAACCTTACGTAAGTTATCAAATATAACATTTTATTTGCTTAATATTTTGAAACATGTGCCTTTATAAATAATTTCGTCTGTCTTTTCAAATAGTTTAATATAAAAAATCTAATTTTGAATTTTGTTACATAAGATTAGGTTAATTAAATCTGTTTACATACTGTAAGGTAAAACAAGACTTCGCAAACATAGCTGAGGTCACCAACAAATTGGCATAGCAGAAAGATTAGTTACTCATAAAAATAAAAATATTTTAGTTATTTTGATATTAGATTTTAAAAATGTATTTGTACTTTATAGTGGTTAACATTGGTATTCAAAGTTCAAATCTATTAGTGCGCGGTGAAAATAAATTGGGGATTCAAGTGGGCGCTCCTCCAGAAAAGGTTTGGAAACACTGATCTAGACTGACCTCACCGATCATTTTCCTTGCTTTTACAATGGAACGTAAATAAAACCAGTAACCTAACAATTATAAAATACAGAGTAGAAAATGAAACAAGTAATAGAATATTCATAGAAAAAGTAAAAGAAACTGACTTTTCTTCTGTATGCAATGAACAAATAGCACTTTTATCATTCAAATATATAGGTGTTATCATGAGACCTTTCAAATTAAAACCAATCAGTTAGGCTGTAAAAGAATCCAAAATTCATGGTTAACAATTAAGGATTATTAAATTCTATAAATCAAAAACACAAACTCGACCGTAATTACAAATGAGGAATCATCCCTCTTCAATTATATAGCAATTATAACAACCAATTAAAAGCACTATTAACAAAGGCGAAAGGAAAATATTACACTGATAAATTCTGAGAGGTAAACAATAATTCAAAACTAACATGCAGCCTCATAAACAATCTAATCAGTAAAAAAAAAAAAAAGCATACCAACATTATAAACAACCATCAATAAATGGTGAAGTGTCAACAGACCAAAAGAAAATCGCAGATTCATTTAATAATTATTTTGTCAATATTGGAAAGGACCTTTTAGAAAATAGACCAGCAAGCCAAACAAGCTTTGAAATATTCTTACCTCAGTGCAACTCACAATTCTCATTTGAAAATATTACTCCATTAGATGTCCAAAATATAACTGACGGCCTAAAATCTAAAATGCGATATCTTGAGCGTCCTAAACCACAAATACAAGCTCGTGGCAGACATCATTTCCACTCCATATAGCTCATTTATTCAATGCTTGAATCCTTTCAGATGTCTTCTCTCTACCCTTAAAATTTCCCAAGACGATCCCTCCCTCCCTAAAAACTACAGACCAATATCCATCACATATGATTCGCAAAATATTCGACAAAATAATATTTGAGTAGCTGACCATATATTTATCCTCAATCTCATAACTTAGTGATTTCCAGTTTGGTTTCAGAAAAGGGCGTTCAACTTCGGACGCGCTTACCTGTCTGACTGAAAAACTACAAAAATTTATTAAAAAAGTACTCGTTCTCCCTTCAGTTACTATATTTTACCAAAGCGTTTAACACAACAGACCATGATATCCTATTAACTAAGTTAAATAGACTGGGTTTCGATGGCTTAAACTTATAGTAGTTTAAAACTTACCTCAGTGGAAGAAAACAATATGTAAAGTTGGGTGATATACTTTCTAACACACAACAAATAAAAACTGGTGTTCCACAGGGGTTTATATTAGCACCACTTTAATTTTCAATATATACAAACGACTTTCAATCTATACAACTCCTTCTCTGTCTCGTTCGCGATGATATATCTATATGGATCAGTGACAGAAACCCAAATAGACATGCAAAACATTAGACATTAGACATGCAAAGCATTAGACATTAGACATGCAAAAAACTTCTTACATTATAATAAACAACATAAACATAGAAAATAATTTTAAAATTAAACTAAACGATGTTGAACTATCCCGTACAAGTATCGCAAAAAATCTTGGGGAAAAAACTAACGAGTAAAGAATACATAAATACATTAGGAAATAAATTCGCGGTGTTAGTACATCCTTGTAAAATTAGCAAAATCCATTCCATTGTATGTACTGCGAAAATATATTTTGCACATATTCGCCTCCACGTAATTTACTGCCTCTCCGTTTATAGAACAACACTCAAAACAAACACACATCAAATCAATAAGAATGCAAAAAACGAATCATAAGGTTCCACAGTAGCAGCAGAAATTTCATAGTCATACACCACCTTTATTGAAATAATTTAACATATTGCAATTTGATCATCTTAATCTCTCTCTCTCTCTCTCTCTCTCTCTCTCTCTCTCTCTCTCTCTCTCTCTCTCTCTCTCTCTCTCTCTCTCTCCTAAAGGAAATACACAAAGTAATAAACAATAATACATGTGAATTCCTGAACACAAACCATCTAAATAATCAAACTAAACGAGGAATAATCTTAAGAAATAACACCAACCTAAAAACTCCTGTCTACAGACTTAGTAAAGCACGACAAACAGTAAGTTACACCTCCGTCATACTATATTACAACCTACCATATGATAAAAAATGAAAGATCAATAAAATCATATGTGCGCAAAATTAAAAAAAAAAATACATAAATTCGAACTGAATTATTATCTAAATCTAATTAATATTATTCTGAAAGGTTTTTTTTTTTAAGCCTATACTTTAACATGGGTTTGTAAGCCAATTGGCCAGACCAATATTAAGTAGCTTCACCAAATATATATATATATATATATATATATATATATATATATATATATATATATATATATATATATATATATATATATATATATATATATATATATATATATATTATATATATTATATTTAAAAAAAGTAAATGAATTATATATTTTCAATTTAAATATTTTAATAATAATTTTATTAAATTTCTTTAAATAAATAATAATAATAATAATAATAATAATAATAATAATAATAATAATAATAATAATAATAATAAAATATAAAATATTAAAAAAAAAGTTACATATATATAAAATTTAATATTCTCTCAGCAAGAACATAAGCGTATCCCTTTGGGATACTCATATGAGCTTGTTATTATTATTATTATTATTATTATTATTATTATTATTATTATTATTATTATTATTATTATTATAACCTGTACTGAAAAGGGGTTGATGGGAGAGTTAGAGGAGTAGGCGTGCATAAACCTTATTGGAAATAAATTTCAAAAGTAAATGTGCAATATTTAACATGAAAAAGTCTATTTGATGTCGTTAAAGTTAGTTGACTTTAAAAAATCAAGTACTGAATCGCAAATTGTGAAGTATAAAAACCTTTCGACTAATATAGCGTTTTATAAGTTACAAAAGCAACAGCATATATATATATATATATATATATATATATATATATATATATATATATATATATATATATATATATATATATATATATATATATTATATATATATATATATATATATATATATAATATATATATATATATATATATATCGAATGGAAAAATAAACTGTAGCGATGTAACTTTAGTATATATATATTCTCATTAATAAAATTTTAATTTACTTATATGATGCTTAATTGCTTCCCCACCACATGCATGAATGTGTGCATTCCTTCATTCAAATCTCAAGAAACCAACTCTTATTTAAATTACGTGCTTACGTATAAATGTATAATGTATAATGCTTATGTATAAATCTTACGTGCAACTCATCCATATTACGGTCACGTTACAAAAAAAAAGGAGATTTTATTTCAAAAGGAGAATTACAAATGTGGTTCACATTTTACGATTTTTTGGAAATTCGGAAAATGATGCCTCCTGGTCTTTTTAAAAGTATAATAATAATAATAATAATAATAATAATAATAATAATAATAATAATAATAATAATAATAATAATAATAATAATAATAATATAAAATAATGTATCACTTAATAAAAATCTAGAGTAAAATCAGTGTAAGTTGCCAAGTACGCATATGATTCATTTTCTATCTTTTATTTTTTCTGAACTGAGTCACAAATATATTTTAAATATTTTTCACGAAAATATTAACGATATATATATATATATATATATATATATATATATATATATATATATATATATATATATATATATATATATATATATATATATATATATATATATATATATATATATATATATATATATATATATATATATATATATATATATATATATATATATATATATATATATATATATATATATATATATATATATATATATATATATATATATATATATATATATATATATATATATATATCAGACTTCGGTTTACACCAGCGACATATCTTAAAAACTACTCAACGTACCTAAAATACCTCTCCACCCCAATTCTTCACATGTTCCCACATTTTACATGCACTTACTCTTACATTACCTAAAACAAAACAAAATAAAATGGCGAAACCAACAGCTGCCTCGGAGATGCTTAGAGGGGCGGCATCCAAAGAATGCCCCTCAACCTCCACCCCTCACCCCATCATCACTTGGGAGTTGGCGGCCTCCGATGATGGGGATGGTGCCGCCATGACCCGGCGTCCGGCTTGCCCCGATGCACGGTCTTCTTTTTTCATTAATTTCTGCAACATTCGCGGTCTTTTTTCTAATTTCCCCTTTGTCGAACACCATCTCTCTTCTTCTAAACCTCATCTCTTATTTCTAACCGAAACTCAGGTGCTTGAGTGTGCTGACAGCAAACCTTATTCTGTTACCTCCTACTGTCTCTATCCTCAATTTTTCAGCCAAAGGCGGTTGTTGCGCATATGTGCGCAACGATGTTATTTGCTCTCGTGTCTCTGATTTGGAGTCTCATGAATTTTCTACTTTATGGCTTAAGCTCTCTTGCAATTCTACTACTAAATTTATTTGTTCTGTCTATTTATCTCCTAATTCTACTGACTATAAAAAATTCTTCGACTATTTAAACTCCAAAATAGAGCACATTCTATCCTCTTCTCCTTTCTCTGAAATCATCATTTTAGGTGATTTCAATGTTCACCACCGCCAATGGCTTTCCTCTAGTTCTCAATCTCCAGCCGGTGAACTCGCCTTCAACTTTTCTATCCAGAACAACCTTGAGCAGTTGGTGCAACTCCCTACCCGTATCCCTGACCGTCTTGGTGATGAACCCAACATACTTGATCTTTTCTTAACCTCTAATCCTTCTCCTTATACTGTTAAACTCTTTCCTCCTCTGGGTTTATCCGATCACCTTCTTATCTCCGTATCTTGTTCTGTCTCTTCAAGTCTTCCGCAAGAACGGCCCCCGCCTTCGGCGAGGAGACGTCTTGTGGCACTTCGGTGCTGCTAACTGGTCAGGACTTGCGGTTGTACTTCTCTGATTTCCCATGGAATGATTATTGCTTTCGTGGGAGGGGTCCCTCGGAGTGTGCAGAGCGTATAACCGAGGTGATTCTCTCTGGCATGGAAGGCATACATTCCATATTCTTTCCCTTCTACTAAACCTAACAAACCTTGGTTTAACTCTGCTTGTTCTCGCGCTATCCGCCGCAGGGATACTGCCTTCAGAGATTACCGTCGTCTTCAAACTCCTGAAACTCATGCTACTTATATTTCATCCCGGAATCGTGCAAAATCTATTCTTCGAGATACCAAAAACTCTTTTCTCCGCCGCAAATGCAATAATCTTTCTGGTTCTTCTTCATCTCGTCCTTTCTGGCATTTCGCAAAAAAATGTCAACTCTAACTTTGCTTCTTCCTCTTTCCCTCCTCTAGTCTCTTCTGATGGCACAACTGCCATTTTACCTTCTACTAAAGCTGAACTCTTCGCTCAAACTTTTGCCTCTAACTCTACCTTAGACGATTCCGGAGCTATTCCTCCTCCTTCAACCCCTCCAACTCATTTATGCCTAAAATTGTAATTTCTTCTAAAGATGTCATTTCTGCTCTCTCTGAGCTTAACACTAAGAAGGCGTATGGTCCTGATGGTATTCCTCCTGCGGTTCTCAAAACTTGTGCTTCTGAGCTTGCACCCTGCCTTGGTAAACTATTTCGTCTTTGCCTTTCTACTTCAACCTTCCCTTCTTGTTGGAAACGTGCTCTCATTCAGCCTGTGCCGAAGAAGGGGACCCTTCTCAACCCTCTAACTATCGTCCAATTTCTTTAACCTCCGTTCTTTCTAAAGTTTTCGAATCTATCCTTAACAGGAAGATTTGGAAACATCTCAATTCTTCCAATCTTATCTCTGATCGCCAGTATGGCTTTCGTAAAGGACGTTCTACTGGTGATCTTCTTTCCCTACTTTCTGACTCTTGGTCCTCGCTCTTCTGGCATTTCGGTGAATCCTTTTGCTGTCGCGCTGACATATCGAAAGCTTTCGATAGAGTCTGGCACAAAGCTTTGATTTCCAAACTTCCCTCTTTCGGAATCTATCCTTCTCTCTGTGACCTCCTATCTAATTTCCTTTCTGGTCGTTCTATAGCAGCTGTTGTAGACGGCCACCGTTCTTCCTTTAAATCTATAAATAGTGGTGTTCCTCAGGGTTCTGTCCTATCTCCCAACTCTTTTTCTAATTTTCATCAATGATCTTCTCTCTATTACTTCGTCACCTATACACTCCTATGCCGATGATTCCACCCTTCATTACTCCTTTCAATTTGAAAGACGCCCCTCCCAACAGCAGTTATTAGACGCAAGAAGGATTGCCTTGGAGCAACTGACCTCTGATCTTTCTCGTATTTCAAATTGGGGCAGAGAAAACATGGTCGTTTTCAATGCCTCAAAAACTCAATTCCTCCATCTTTCTACTCGACACAATCTTCCACACAACTATGACATCTTCTTCGAAAACACTCAACTCAAACCTTCATCTGTTCTCAATATTCTCGGTGTTTCTTTTTCTCGTGATCTTTCTTGGAAAGATCACATTATTTCTCTCTCTAAACAAGCTTCTAAGAGGTTGGGTGTTCTGTGGCGCCTTCGTAGTTTTTTTACGCCACCCCAGTTGCTTGCTCTGTATAGGGGTGTTCGCCCCTGTATGGAGTACGCCTCGCATATCTGGGGTTCCACAAACACAGCTCATTTGAAAAGGTGGAGTCTAGGGCTTTTCGTCTCATCAACTCTCCTGCTCTTACTAACTCTCTCCAATCTCTTTCTTCCCGTCGAATTGTTGCGTCACTCTCTCTTTACTATCGCTATTACAACGGACATTGCTCTTCTGAACTCTCACGTCGCATACCTCCTCCACTGAGAAGGGCTCGTGCGACACGTCTTTCTACACAGTCTCATCCTTTCTCTGTCCAACTCTCCGACCCCAGACTTAACCGCTATGCTCAGTCTTACATGTACTCTACTGGTAAAGTCTGGAACACACTTCCTTTATCTGTTTTCCCAACTTCCTTTGACTTGCACACTTTTAAACGCCGTGTATCGGGTCACGTCGGCCATTAGCGACCCCGATAGGATTTTTCCCAACTCCGGTGGATATTGCCAGGCCTTGGCCTTTGCCCACCGGAGGAGATATAAAAAAAAAAAAAAAAAAAAAAAAAAAAAAAAAAAAAAAGATTACATTTTTAGAATCCTTGTCGAATTTTTGTTAGGAAAAGTGTAAAATATTTGCAAAAAAATAAATAAATAAAAAAAAATAAAAAATGGTTTTGTACGACAACTGATGACGTAACAAACTGATGACGTAACAAACTTAAATTTGGTGTTATGACGATCATATGTGAGTGATGCTGATACTGTAGACTACTTTTCTGTAGACGATTTGGGGGATTTTCCATTTTTTCCAATTTCGAGAAAATTGAAAAAAAACGTAAGGCGTACGATGCTCTCCACAGATAAAAATAAGTAAACTTTATTATTATAAGGATTTTTTTTTTATTTCCCAATTTTTCCTACCTAAAATTCGACAAGGATTCTAAAAATGTAATTCTTTTTTATGTAGGTTCAGTAGTTTTTTAAGATATGTGGCTGGTTTAATCCGAAGTCTGATATATATATATATATATATATATATATATATATATATATATATATATATATATATATATATATATATATATATATATATATATATATATATTATATATATATATATATTATATATATATAGATGTAGCGCCGTCCGAATTAAGCGATGCAAATACCCCTCATTGGGCATAACCCTCGGAATTATAGGATGGGCTAGACCATTCCGTTTCACTTCGTTGTCCTTTGATTCGTTTCTTTCGCGTTTCATCTTCTCAGGGGGTCTCTAGTGTACCCTCGCCTCATATGGGAGTGTCTATGCTCCCACTATACCTCTCTACCCCATTTCTTCACATGTTCCTCCAAATTTACAAGTGCTTACTCTTACACTACCTTTATAAAAAAAAGGGGCGAAACTCAAAGCAGCCTCGGAGATGCTTCGAGAGGCGGCATCCAAAGAATGTCTCTCATCCACCCCTCACCCCATCATCACTTGGGAGTTGGCGCCCTCAGATGATGGGGATGGTGCCGCCAGGACCTACAGTCAGGCTTGCCCGGTGCACTGTCTTCTTTTTTCATTAATTTCTGCAACATTCGCTGTCTTTTTTCTAATTTCCCCTTTCTCGAACACAATCTCTCTGCTTTTAAGCCTCATCTCTTGCTGTTAATCGAAACCCAGGTGCATGAGTGTGCTGACAGCAACCCTTATTGTGTAACCTCCCACTGTCTCTATCCTAAATTTTCAGCCAAAGACGGATGTTAGGCATATGTGCGCACGATGTTGTTTGCTCTCGTGTCTCTAATTTGGAGTCTTCTGAATTCTCTACTTTGTGGCTCAAGCTCTCTTTAATTCTACTATATACTAAATTTATATGTTCTGTCTATTTATCTCCTAATTCTACTGACAATAACATATTCTTTGACTATTTAAACTCCAAAATATTCTTTCTTCTTCTCCTTTCTCCGAAATCATCTTTTTAGGTGATTTCAATGTTCATCACCGCCAATGGCTTTCATCTACTTTTCATGATCCATGTGGTGAACTCGCCTACGAATTTTCTATCCAGAACAATTTTGAGCAGTTGGTGCAACTCCCTACCCGTATCCTTGACCGTCTTGGTGATGAACCCAGCATACTTGATCTTTCTTAACCTCTTATCCCTTTCCATATGCCTATTACTGTTAAACTCTTTCATCTTCTGGGTTCATCCGATCACCTTCTTATCTTCGTATCTTGTTCATACTCTTCAAGTCTTCCGCAAGAACGGCGATGATGACGCTTCTGGCACTTCGTGGGAGGGGTCCCTTGGAGTGTGCAGAGCGCATAACCGAGGTGATTCTCTCTGACATAGAGGCGTATATTCCATATTATTTCCCTTCTACTAAACCTAGGAAAACTTGATTTAACTCTACTTGTTCTCGTGCTATTCGCCGCAGGGATGCTGACTTCAGAGATTACCGTCGTCTTCAAACTCCTGAAACTCATTCAACTTATATTTCATCCCGGAATCGTGCAAAATCTATT
>SEYY01019974.1:0-2500 GCA_009176605.1 Armadillidium nasatum
ATGCCAGAGAGAATCACCTCAGTAATGCATTGCACACTTCGAAGGACCCCTTCCTCGGAAACAGTAATCATTCCATGGAAAATCAGAAAAGTACGACTGCAAGTCCGACCAACTTGCGGCACCAAAATGCCACAAACATTACCTTTCAATAGAAGATGGTCTTTCCTGAGGAAGACTAGAAGAGATAGAAGAGGATACAGAGATAAGAAGGTGATCGGAGGAACCCAGAGGAGGAAAGAGTTTGACTGTAAAGAAAGGATAAGAAGTTAGGAAAAGGTCAAGTATGTTGGGTTCATCACCAAGGCGATCAGGGATACAGGTAGGGAGGTGCATCAACTGCTCAAGGTTGTTCTGGATAGAAAGTTGGTAGACGAGGTCACCAGGTGGTTCATGAGAACTAGATGAAAGCCATTGGCGGTGGTGAACATTGAATTCACCTAAAATGATGATTTCGGAGAAAGGAGAAGAAAATGTGCCCTATTTTGGAGTTTAAAAAGTCGAAGAATTTTTTATAGTCATTAGAATTAGGACATAAATAAACAGAACAAATTTAGTAGTAGAATTGCAAGAGAGCTTAAGCTATAAAGTATAGAATTCAGAAGACTCCAAATTAGAGGCACGAGAACACACCACATCGTTGGGCACATTCGCACAACATCCACCTTTGGCTGAAAATTGCGGATAGAGACAGCAGGAGGAAACAGAGTAGGGTTTCTGTCAGAGCACTCAGACACCTAAGTTTCAGTTAAGAACAAGAGATGAGGTCTAGAAGAAGAGAGGGGGTGTTCGACAAAGTGGATATTAGATAAAAGATAGCAAATGTTGCAGAAATTAATGAAAAAAGAAGACTGTGCACCAGGGCAAGTTGGCACCATCCCCATCACCGGAGGTCACCAACTCCAAGTGGTGATGGGGATATGGATAGGGGCTATATATATATATATATATATATATATATATATATATATATATATATATATATATATATATATATATATATATATATATATATATATATATATATATATATATATATATATTGCTAACATCGTAGAGAGAGGCATAAGTTAATTTTAACTTTATTTGATTGTTATTTGTATATATCAATTCATATGCCAACCAATCATTAAATTTTTATGTTCAGTTTCAACTGAACATTTTTTCATTTGAAAAAAATTGTTTTATTCCATACAATTATAACATGCTTAGTGTTCTAATCTTAACAATTATTTAAATATTTTGTGTATTATATCTAAATTTTTTTATTTTTATTTTTTCATCCAGGAATTTGATAATGGATTAAGTTTTTAATACGAAACGTCATCTATTATTAACAATTACTTTTGTTTATTTATTTAATTAAAGTTTAAAATCAACTTATACTTCTCTCTACGCTGTTAGCAATTTGTTTTATTATTAAAATAAGATTCTCAAAGAACAATTATTAGCTAATATATATATATATATATATATATATATATATATATATATATATATATATATATATATATATATATATATATATATATATATATATATATATATATATATATATATATATATATATATATATATATATATATATATATATATATATATATATATATATATATAATACAGGATGAATGCATACACCCATATACATATTAATCGAATATGTTTATTTTATTTATATAAATACTGCAACGACCTTGGATCACTTAATATTGCATTAAATATTGTGAACATGAACAATTTTTGAGCAAAACCACAAAAACCACTTTGGAAAATTAGCTTTATCAGTAAATAGTCAAACAGATGAACATTCATCAAATAAATAAATAAGCATTAAGTAATAGTATTGTAATAATATTAATAGTAAAAATAATGATTATAATAATTATAATAAATAATGATAATAAAATAGTAATAACAAAAATGCTATAATGATTATAATAATAATAAAAATTATAATTAATATGAATAATACTAAATAATTATAATAATAATAAGAATAATATATAGTAATAATAATAATAAATAAATAATAATTAATAATAATAATAATAATAATAATAATATGAGTAATAAAATAATAATATGAATAATATATGCTATAATAAAATAATAATAATAATAATAATAATAATAATAATAATAATAATAATAATAATAATAATAATAATAATAATAATGAATAATAATAATAATAATAATAATAATAATAATA
Source organism: Armadillidium nasatum (assembly GCA_009176605.1). NCBI lineage: Eukaryota > Metazoa > Arthropoda > Malacostraca > Isopoda > Armadillidiidae > Armadillidium > Armadillidium nasatum. The sequence goes on from SEYY01019974.1 coordinate 2,210, forward strand.
ATAATAATAAATAATAAAATAATAATAATAATAATAATAGAAGAAGAAGAAGAATAAGAAAAAGAAGAAAAGAAGAAGAAGAAGAAGAAAGAAGAAGAAGAAGAAGAAGAAGAAGAAAGAAGAAAGAAGAAGAAGAAGAAAGAAGAAGAAGAAAGAAGAAGAAAAGAAAAGAAAAAAAAATGAGGGAAAAAAAAGAAAAAAAAGGAAAGAAATAGAAATAAAGGAAGTAAAAAAAAAAAAAGAAATTAAAATATTAAAATAAAAATTTAGAAAGAAGACGAGAAAAAAAAT
>SEYY01019974.1:17500-25000 GCA_009176605.1 Armadillidium nasatum
AAAACGAGAATAATGTTTAATTCTACTGAACCAATTTTAAATTTTATTGCAGATTTGAAAATGTTTGAACGAGTTCTTTCTTTTGGTTTTCCTCTCATTAACTTTTAACTAGAAATAAAAAAAAAGTTTTAAAAAATCAATTCGCCCTTAAAGTTATTTAGAATGTTCGAAATCCTATATTCAATACAGTAAAAAAAATTGAAATTTTTATCTAATTCTTACAAACCCTAGACTATTAAGAAGAGATAATATTTTCCTGACAGGTATATATATTATATATATATATATATATATATATATATATATATATATATATATATATATATATATATATATATATATATATATATATATATATATATATTTTTTTATTTATAATTTTATATATTTTTATAATTTTATTTAAATTATCATATATTATTATATATATATATATATATATATATATATATATATATATATATATTATATATATATATATATATATATATATATATATATATATATATATATATATATATATATATATATATATATATATATATATATCCCTTTATCACTCATTATACAGCAGGATATTTAAACCTGTGACGAAACTCTAAGAATAGGATTAAAATTCGTGAATCATCATTTTAGAATAGCATTGCACACCTTCCTGCATTATTCGTTTGTCTGTCTCGATGATCCACTAATTTTGCTCATTTTTGTTTGCGAGTAAATATGCAAATTAATACAGAGGATACGGCATTGAAATAGAGTTATTTGACCTTGCTTTATTTTTGTGCTTTATTTGCATTATATTATATATTCTTTTCAATTTTCAGGGACTATATGGTTGTAGGTGTGACCTTTGCTCTAGTTAGTGCTTTTATATTTAAATAATGTTCATAAAATTTAAATGTTTTGTGAATTTAAAGGATGAAAAAAACGAAAAAAATGAGGAGATTGTTAATAAATGGTGTAGAATATATTATAAATTTTGCTTTTAAAACTGAATGGTAAAGGAAAATTTTATTTTGGTGTTACTTGCAGAGAGATACAAAGGTACAAAGATATAGAGATACCGAGATACAGAAATACAAAATACAAATTTTCATTCGGTGTTAATATTCCAATATTAGGATTTTAAAATATAGTACTTAATTTTTTAAGAGGGAAATATAAGATAAAAAAACTTTTCCGTTGTGTTCTATTCAACTTCACGACATACTAAATACTGAAAGTCTTTTCTGTACTCCCTATTTCATTAATTAATTTGCCAAATATAAACATAAGATAATGCCTATATTAGTTTATTCTCCCTCCATCAATCAAAGTATTTTCACCAAACTGGCTTGCTAATAAGTTAATTGTAAGAACCATTCTCTGTACAGAAGAGGATATTTGCCGCTGTCATTAACAGATCTTTAATCCAAATGGAGAGTTTGCTACGTCTTTTTGTTTAATAAGTAATGAATGGATATTCATAGAAATTTGGTTTGCTAGGTTCAACCTCAAATGGATTGTTCGTATCACCAATGTCATTAGTTCGAGAATCAGAAAATAAAAGTTACACACACACACACACACACACACACACACACATATATATATATATATATATATATATATATATATATATATATATATATATATATATATATATATATATATATATATATATATATATATATATATATATATATAGCAAAGACTTAATTAAATGAGTAGTGAGGGTATCATTTATACAACTGAAACTAATATAAAAAAATACGAGTACAAACGCCTCGACTATCGATACCTTTATAATGTTAGTTTAATTAATCAGTTTGAGAGTTCCAGCTTATTTGTATGCCTCCCCTAATCTTTAGAGCCCGATCTGTTAACCATGAATCCTATCTCTATCTCTCTCTCTCTCTCTCTCTCTCTCTCTCTCTCTCTCTCTCTCTCTCTCTCTCTCTCTCTCTCTCTATCTATCTCTCTCTCTTTCTCTCTCTATCTATCTATCTATCTATCTCTCTCTCTCTCTCTCTCTCTCTCTCTCTCTCTCTCTCTCTCTCTTCTTCTCTTTCTCTCTCTCTCTCTCTCTCTCTCTCTCTCTATATATATATATATATATATATATATATATATATATATATATATATATATATATATATATATATATATATATATATATATATATATATATATATATATTATATATAAAACGACAGACCATTTTAAATTATTCGACCATCTAAACGTCAATGCAAAACGCTTTCTCTCGTCTTCTTTATTTGAAACCATTTCACTCTGTGTTATTTCAGTGTTCCCTACTGCTAAATGGATGTTTCTGGTCCAGGAAAAAGTTCCTAAGAATTTATCATCCTTGATTTTATACTGAGCTCCTTACTTTCTCTCTCTCGTTGGCACGAAGATAAAGAAAAGGGCAGTAGTAATTTTTAACCCATTCACTACTGAGTTACTCAGACTAACTTCTCATCTCTGTTTCTTGTTCTCTCTCTTCAAATCTTTCTCAGGAAAAGCCTTTTGCTTTCTTATTATCATATTGATTTTACCTCAGTTTTTTTTTCACATATCAGAATATGTTCTAAATCGAAAGGTTTGGAAATATTTGAAATAGTTTTGTTTTGTTTTTTTTTGTTTTTTTAAATCTCAAAATTTTAATTATATCATTTTTCCCCAAAATTAACAATAAAATCTTTGTACATACACAACTCAAATCTTCCCTAGAAAAGATCACTTTACTTCTCTCACTAAGCAAGTCTCTAAGATGTAAGACATTTTGAATCGTCCTCAGCCCTTTATATATTATTACCTTAGCCCTTACTGAAAGGTAATATCCAGAGCTTTTCGTTTCATCAGATCTAACGAGTCTCACGTTCTCACTAACTCACCTCAATCTATTTTCCACTAGTATCTAAGCTCACTTCATCTTCTTACACTTTCACCATTACAATTGACATTGTTCCTCAGACATTTTTAGTCTCATATCTCTACTAATGAAGAGATTTTGTTTGTCTCGTCTTTCGACACAGTCACATCCCTTCTCTGTCCAATTATCTGACTTCAAATTTAACGACTGTACTTATGTTATTGGCAAAGTCTAGAAACTTCTTTCTTATAATATTTTCATTACTTCTTTTAAGTTACATACTTTCAAACGAAGCATAGGATGACTTTCATTTCTTTATTAAGAACTAAATCTGAATTTGTCAATCTCTGGTGATTTCACGTATATTTTTGTAATTTAATTAAATTCGACCACGATTCCAGTATTTTCTCAACTCTTTATTAGAAGACCTCTTGCCAGTGTCAACCAGAGAGGATATATATATATATATATATATATATATATATATATATATATATATATATATATATATATATATATATATATATATATATATATATATATATATATATATATATATATATATATATATATATATATATATATATATATATATATATATACATAATGCTATTAACTTCATTAAAACCCTATTTTCATGGTTTCATGGTCATATTCTCGTGAACCACATAGATAAATACTTACAAAACATTTGCTGATTCAAAAGATAAGGGAAAGAGGAAAACCCATGAAAACCCATCACAGGATGCAAGGAAATTAAGCATAAAAAAAGTGATAATAAAAATTCAACCTTATAACAGGCTAACAGGTGTTATTTTAACACGTGATTTAAAAAAAAAGGTGTTATACTTCCATTTAAATGTGTTGATGACGTCATACTTGAGAAACGTTGTAAAACTTGAATTTCCTTTACTACGAAGCCTATCCCTTCCTGTGGGTCTAAATAACATCCTTGTTTTTCATTCTGATAATGGTCAGATTGGATGATGGTTTATAATATATTAAGGACTTTTTAATTAGTTATAGTTAAATATAAATACATCCTTTTTTTTTTTTTTTTTTTTTTAAATATTCGTAAAATTTAACCTTAATTTATTATATTAAATTTAGATAGTTCTTACTGAGAGTTTTTCAGGAAAAGTTAAACTACTTCTCTTATGCTTTAACTTTTATTTTTATTATTTTAATGAGTTTCCTTTTCAAATATTAAATATTTCAAAATATAGTTTCAATTTTTTTGTCAGTAATCATGATAATACTAATAATAATAATAATAATAATAATAATAATAATAATAATAATAATAATAATAATAATAATAAAAAAAATCATAAAACTAATAATAAAAAAAATAATAATAATAAAAATCTTAAAACTAATAATAATAATAATAATAATAATAATAATAATAATAATAATAATAATAATAATAATAATAATAATAATAATAATAATAATAATAATAATAATAATAATAATAATAATAATTAATAATAATAATAAAGAACAGAAAAGGGAAAAAAAGAAAAGCATTTTGACATGCAAAAATTTTACCGTCCATTCGAAATATTATTTATCATTTAAGCAAACGTCCAATTTAAATTCAAGATTCATACTTGAAAATTTGACTTCAATGTCTCAAAAAAGCTTTCCAATATTTCTTCTCTTTTAAAAATTCAGGAAAGAAGTTGATCACAAACGCTTGAAACTGTCTGAATTAAAAAAAGGAATCAGAACGCTCCGTTCACTCTTTCTTAGAATCTTCTGTAATGATCATAGAAATTTCTTGCCAATTTGCTTTCAAAAATTATGAAAACCTTAAACTTCATAGTTGAAAATCACGAATTCATAATTATTAAGTAAAAAAAAATTTTTTATTTAAATAAACATTTTCATTTTTTTTTTATTTTTTTTTTTTTTTTTTTTTATATTATAATTATTTTATTTATTTGTAATACGAAAAGTATTAATGAACAAAACAAAATGTGTATTTATATATATATATATATATATATATATTATATATATATTATATATATATATATATATTATTATATTATATATATATATATATAATATATATAATAATTTAGTACATAATGAATCATATTTATACAAATATATATAAGTTATACACATAATTATATTCTATAGTGTAAAGAAGAGTATAATTATAATGATAGATTGATGATGAGTTATTAATAAGTGCATATTAGATAAATATCTTATCAAGTGAAAGATTTAGATAAAAACGCCGTAATACCTATAAATAGATCGATATGTTTAATAATATATTATTATTTATTCTTTCATATAATAGTCGTTTAATATCTCTATGCTAGAGCCGCTTTTTCTAGTTACCTTTTTCGCTTATCTACAGCAATTACCACCTTAATTTTCTTTATTACTTTATCTCTGATGATTGCCAAGTATGGTTCGGTGTTTAACAGAAAACCTCTTTTTTAATTTTTTCTAGTTTTGTTTCGATATTATTTGTCTATATTCTTCATTATTTTTTTTCTATTTTTTTTTTTTATATTTTTTTACAGATCTGGGTGCTCATCCCACATCACATTGGCGAAGCCCTTACCAGAGGGGGCTTCACATCAATAAGCTAGTTGCAATGCTATTGCTATTCCGCTACCATACAATCTGATCTCTTTTGTTGCTCTCTTCGCGGTCCACACCATCGTTCGGTGTATACATTCTTCTAACATGGAGAGAACATATCGGAAGTCCTTGTTCAATTGGTTCATGGAACAGCTGAATGCTGATAGAGTATATTCATAAGATAATCTCTAACTTTTATTAAATAAGTCGACATAATTCATCTTTAGTTCATTTCTAAGCTTTTCTTTTATTTAGGTAATATTTCGCAACAGATAAAAGTCACTTTCAAGCTTTACATTGAAAATACATCGCTCAAAATAAGTTCAACTTGTTAATCGGTGCCCCTTCTTTTTCTCGGGTTTACTATTCCTTTCCTCTGGTGGGATCTTCCTCTCTAATTTCTTTCGGGTCTTTTTCTAATAGGCTGCGGGGTATTGGCGTCGATGCCCACACCAGTTCTGCTCTTTACACTCAAATTCATAGTGGATGTATTCTCAGAGGTCTTCTGTTGTCTATTGTCTCCTCATTATCTTTTTTTTCTATTTTCATCAATGAATTATTTATTTTTAATATATTCATTCATCTTCCTATTCTCACTTACTATGGTCCTTAGGTATGACTCCTCACTCATTACTACCTTTCAGTATTGAAGACGTCATCCCACACAAGCTATTGAAAACTCGGAAGAAAGGGTTAAGTCCTGGAGCCAACTATAAAGCCTCTGATTTTCAACGTAATTTTTCCAAAATTTGTGAGGTGAGAGAAACATGTATGTTTCAATGCTATTAGCTATTATACCATCTCTTCCTACTTAGACCTATCTATCATCACAACTCACTGATATATTCTTCACTTCTGATAAAAACTCACTACACTCAAACCTTCTTCATATTCATGTTTTTATAATAATTTCTTCAGTGATTATTAATCTTTTCGGTCGTGATCTTTTCTTGGAATGAGATAAATATTATTTCTTCATTCTATATACACTTCTATAATGAGCATTATTTGGATGTGTCTGCGGAGTATATGAATTCACTTATTAATCACTGCCACCAGTCCGTTGCTTGCTCATAGTATATGGGCTGTTGTGTTTCGTTAGCAAGACCTCTTTGATATGATGATAATAGATTTAACGTGGCATATCACGTAGGGTAGGTCAGCTGACATACAGCTCTAACATTTGACAAGGTCTGGAATCTGAGAGCATTAAATTTTCGTCTCCACTCTCCTGCACTTATCATAACTTTTCCAATTCTTCTTTATACTGTCTCATTATTTGCAACGCATATTTGTATTGCCTTATCACTCTATCTTTCTTACTTAGTATTTAATGCTCGGACACTGCCTCTATTTCTTACCTCTCGTATTGCCTTTACCTCCTACATTTGAGAGAGCCCGGAGAATCTACAGATCTATATCTCTACTAGTCATCATCTTCTCTCTTCCAATCTTCATTCCGAACCATCCTACATACCTGGCTATGATCAATTCTTAATCTATATAACTTACTGTATAAGATCTGGTAACACACTATTCATCCTTTTAATTCTGTCTATTTCCACTTACTCTTTGATTTTGAGATCCTTTAATCTTTCATAACGATCCCTTTGAGTTATTCTGAGATCACGTCGACTCCCATCGACCAGAATAGGATTTTTTCGCTCACTCGGCTGGCTTTTTGAGTTTACGATTACTTCTCACGATGACCTTTGCCACACATAGTGAAGAGGATTATAACTATAACAATACATATATAATTATAATTTTCTAATTATATAATATATATATAAATTATATATATATATTAAGATATATATATATATATTTTTTTTTTTTTTTTTTTTTTTTTTTTTTTTTTTTATTTATTATTATTGTTAGTTTAATAGTTATTAATAATAGTAATTATAATATTGATTGATGATATTGATTATAATAATATAATGACAATAATATATATATATTATTATTATATATTAATATGTTTATATATAATATATATTATAATATAATATATATATAATATATATATA
>SEYY01019974.1:37500-50000 GCA_009176605.1 Armadillidium nasatum
TATATATATATATATATATATATATATATATATATATATATATATATAGGATGCTGAAAATGGTAGAGTGATTAACTAACGTGCTTGAGGGCGCCGGTTCGATCCCACTTGGGAATCCTAAGTATATAATAGATATAGTAACTCATAGGCGGTTGTCTCTTATCTGAATCCGATTAAGCATGAATCCCCTACATTGTATGCTCATTTTTCAGTTCAAAGATTTTCTGCCTTGTATGTATAGACTATCTGTTGTTTATATCTCCAAGAGTGCTCGTTTCAATTCTCTAATGTCAGCTTCCTGAGCCACACTAGCCTACAACTTCACATCAGGGCCTGAAAGCATTTGGGGATCTTTTATAAGATTTGTAGGTATCTAACCAGTCCAAAATACTCAGCTGTAATAGGCCATTCTTGCTCCTTGAATAATTCTGCATTAAAATGGGACTTTCAGGTTTTCTGTTCGGCCTCTTCGTGGTTGGATAGGAAGGTGTCGAAGTCCTTATATATATATATATATATATATATATATATATATATATATATATATATATATATATATATATATATATATATATATATATATATATATATATATATATATATATATATATATATATATATATATATATATATATATATATATATATATATATATATATATATATATATATATATATATATATATATATATATATATATATATATATATATATATATATATATATATTAAGAGGTTTCAAGCTTTTTGGAAAAATATTGATCAAAATATCTTCATCCACTGGACTACAGCGCGCTACTCTGGCAAAAATATTACTTGATATTAAAGAGGATATAATAGAATTGGCAATGAAAGTGCTTCGTGAAAGAGATGATTTATGGGAGATTGCCGTGAACAAATTGATTTAGTAATCATTTTTCTTGGTTTCGTACGTCCCGGTGGTATCCGATTCTATGCTCCTGGACCAATGCATGTGGCTAGATAGATTGAGTAAGGTTATATATTTCCTGAAAGTATGGATGTTTCAGAACAAATTTTATTTAACAAAGACAGAAGAGACTGGGCTTCAGAGGATTTGTATATTTGCAATGAAGGTTTATGCAAACTGTGGATAGATGCATACAACCCTGTGGCAGCTCCTTGGTATGATATTGATCTATTACTTACCTTAAATCTGTATGAGAAAATAGATGCAAAGGTAGGAAATGTTGCTTTAAATAAACTTTTACAACACATTTGGTATCTTTCAGAAGGATTAATTGCACCCTTACTGTTTAATGTAAAAGTGTCAGCAAAAATTAAAAAGAAATTGTCACTGGGATCATAAATGGAGCTAGCGGAAGTGGAAAACCTAAATCTCCGCCTCCAAAGAGGATTACAATTCAAGACATCAATTTCCAACTGCGAGTTACTAGACTGCAACACAGCGGACAATCGCCTTTTTTTCAGAAATTTATCCTTGATACAGCATTATTTACACACATCCTAGAACGAGATGGTTATGAAAAAGGAGTATCCCTTATGTCAACAATATCAGTTACCAATGATTTTGCAGAGCGTGGAGTGGCATTAATTCAAGAATATAATTAAACATTAGCAATGAATGAAGAGCAACTCCTATTCATACTCCAAGTAGTAGCAGAACACAGAAAAGTATTCCCAGATAGTAAGAAGTCAACATTACTGGGGCAAACCAGGCAACAATGAATAGTTAGCAGCTATGAAACCCCCTCCATGAGCCGTTAATACTCCTACAGGAGGGGGACCTGGACGCTTGTTCTCCGGGTAAAATTTTGGCGATGATGTGCAATATGTTCTAATTCATCAATTCTTAAAATATTTTAAATCTCTTAGATTTTAAAAAAATGAATAAAAATTAAAATAAATTTAAGCATTTATCGAACTGGGGAAAAAAATTAATCAACGTCTAACAATGTTTTTGGCTAAATTATTGAAACCTGTAACACTTTTACTTTTGAATTCTGGCTTTAGATATTTACTGTAAAAGGCAGGTGTTATATAAAATTTATTAATTTTTTAAAATTTCAAAAGAATTTTTTTTTTAATTTAATTATTTATTTTTTATTCATTTACTTATTGCAAGCTGTACGAGTAAGGCTGTAACGCAACAACCCTTATTAATCACAAATTTCATTTATTTAAAAAAACATAAAATAAATATAAGCTATATAGTATCAATAAATAAAACTTATTCAAAAAAAGAGAATAAAAAGCTTTAGGGTTTGAAATGTGCCAGCATTCAGCAATCTAACACAAAATCTTTTATTTTTCCAAGAATTTTCTTTTTAATAATTGATTTAATCTAACCAATTCACTTACATTTAATATTCAAATCTCTAACTGTCTCTATTTATTTATTTTCTAATTACAGAAATTAATGTTTCATTTTTCTTCAAAATTTAAGTGCTGAGAGTTCCAACACTGAAATGAATATTCTTTTATTATTTTAATATTTATAATAATAATAATATAATCAGAAAAATTAATAATAACACTGAACCATAAAATATTCTTAAAAATAATAATATATTATAGTTTACTTGTTTTCCTTAAAATTTAAATACAGTGAATTGGTTCTATCATATAAAAACTTGGTAGCTGAATTTTGCCAAAGTTTACCCTATTATAGGGTAAACTTTGATTTTGCTTAGTTAATTATTTAAAATCCTTTGACTTGAAAGAGAAGGGTCAGAATTAGCGTTACAAGTGAATAATTTAGGAGACTTACTACGATAGATTTCGAAGATTGTTGCTTCTTGAAGTTCCTTAATATATAAATTTACTCTATTTAAGAACACTAGAGGTATATATTTGAGTAGATGAGTAAATTGAAAGAATAGTAAGGAAGAGGGATATTGTGCGTTTTAGAGAACCGATGCTATTTTGTTTTCTGGGAATGAAATAAGTGCAATTGTTATCGTGATTAATAAAGTTACCAACGTTCTCCAGAAAATAGTAATACTAAAGAAATTATCGTAATATTACTGCTGTACTAAAGTGAAAAACGTAAACGCATGAGACACCTTTATATGTATACTGGAGGCTCTGCCTCCCGTACCCCCCGACTCCGTGAGTGCTGGTAATAGAATGAAAATTAGACACTGAAATGACACGTACTTTAAACTTAGACAATCAATGATTCAGCTTCTTGCTGTTACGTGACAAAGGAATACCAGTACTGCAATGTAAAAAAAAAAAAAAAAAAAAAAAATAAAAATAAACCTGGTTCTTTAAAACACATCGTTCAGGAAGAGGTGAATAAGAATAATATATAACTTCATACCTGATTCCAGAACTTTGAAGATTAGTAACGAACAAACAACTTTAGATTTTATAAAACGTCTAACGCGTTAACCTATATTTGAAAAAGGGGCTTTTATGAAAACTGACAGCTTGCTTAGGTGCCAAACTGTTAAGAGTGCCATATCGACACAAAAAAAAACAAACCAGCTTTATAAAACTTTAGTGAAGGAGAATTTTAATATAATTTTTCCAATAGAAAAGAAAACTTAAAATATATGAAGTATATACACTAGATAAAATAGTGAAAGTATATAAAGTTTTTATAATCAGTCGCATTTTCGTATTTTCATATAAAAAAATTAAAATAGCTTGTACTTTTAAAAAAATTATAATTTAATAACCTACTTGATTAAGGTAATTAACTAATTATATTTACTTACTTACTATATTTACTTATTAATTATTACCTAGGAGAATAGGCTTACTAATAAAAAAGACTTGTAAGTAAAAAATCGAAGAATAAAAAAATCATTTTTTTTTTTAATTTGATTCATAAATAAAAAAATTAAAAAATCCCCTACCCTCCTTTTTTTTATTTTTTAGTGTTATTAGCTTTTTTCAGGGATTATTTTCAAAGTATCTGTTTGCCCTCGCTTTACTACTCACTGGTAATTGATATATTTTACTTGTAATCTATCACCATTTCCTTAGATCATAATTTATAAATAATCTTTGGTTATAATGTTCTTGACGTTTAGCCTATCGTAGATAATAATTTTGCTTTGTCATATGAAAGTAAATTGAAAATACAGGTTTATAAATAATTCACAATCTGGAAGAATTTGTGATTAATTGATGTCTAAGCTTACAAACCCAAAAGTACCGACCAGTTGAGAAGAACCCTAAGCATATTCGTGCAGAAGTTTAGGTAAGTTATTAATTTTCTAGGTAAACTAGTATTGGTATAAAAATGACAACTCGATTAATAATAATTTTTGCTTCTTAGGAGGCCTCTTAAGAAACTAGTGTAACACTTGTGTCAAAATTTGAAATGACTGGAGTTAGTCGGTAATTTACCAAGAGTAGGAAGACCATATTTAGTCCCATTTCAATACAATTTTGAACATTGAAGAACAAGAAACACATGCAGGGAACATGTTTTAACTTTAATATAAATATGTTAATTTTATAAAGTTAACTTTCTGATCGATTTTCGGTCGTCTGTTATCATTCCTGGTAATATATTTTTGAAGTGAGCAAAAATAGTTTTATTAAGTGTATGTTTCAGAATCACTTCATATTTTTTTATCTGCTCTCTTAAGAAGATTCATTAAATACCAAAAATTATGGGTTCCATCATTTGCTTTCAGATGACTCTTTATCCAGAACCAGTCTGGAGCATAAATTTTCATTGCAATATTTACCAGCTCTTCATGAGTTTTCCCTCGAGCCTGTGTAGATACATGTAGTCTTAAGATACGATTTGCTGTTGTTAGCCATCTGGAATGATGAAGTGCATGAGGCCATTTATTGGCTAATGATGATGACACATGTCCATGTTTTATATTAAGTCATGTGTCATAGATATTTTTGGTCTATACTGAGTATGTATAACAATATCTTCAGGGATCTGTGTAATTATGGTGTGTACCAGACAAAAGTTAACTATCACATTTAGTTAAAATCTGTATGAATTTCATTCCCAATAGTGCCTTGAAAAGTATGTGCTCCTGATGGTTTCCCATCTATTATCTAAAAAACACGCCTAGATGGGACCTCATTAGCATGTAGAAGGCAAATTAGCCACTTTATAGGTCTTTCAAGATAAATTTCAATCAATCTGAGCTCCAGTTAACACTTTACCAGTGTTAACTGAAGCACCATCGCACAGGAGAGCTTTGAGATAAACTATACTATCAAAGTCTTTTAGAAAAGTTATAATTTCCTCAGAAATACAGAAAGGTGTTCCATTATCTGGAGTAGCATGAGTCATATATCACATGGTTCTTTCACAATGACATAGTGCTCTTTGTGTTCCATTCCCTTAGTTTTTATATTGTATTTTCTACTATCAATTTTTTGAAGATATCATCATTATTAGTATCTTCCATTTAAATTCTCTCCTCTTCAGTAACTTCCATAACTTCTGTGCTAGTTGAGGGAACACTACTATCTATATTAATGACCTTTCCCCTACCAATGCTTTTACTAGTGTGACTTGCTAACCTCTTCATTCTAACTTGTTCTTATCCTGGCACTAGTCATTGCCCTATCAATTGGTCCAAGTTGGTTTCATAATTGTCTCACAATAGATTCCCATGTATAGTTGGGCTTGGTTTTGCTTTTATCTTTGCATGAATGAACTGATAACTAGGGAAGGGATAGACCTAGTCTTTTGTGCATGTACTAGTATTGTTATTATTATTACTTGTTTGGACTGGGACAGTCTCGATAGGCCCTTGTGGCTTCTAACTGTCTCTATTTTCCTATGTTCCATTCAATCATTGGGATTTTATCTTTAAACCTACACTGTTTTCTTGATATTTTCTTTTCATAGCAATTACAGTACAAATGCCAAACATTGCATCGAATATCTTCACTTGTAGAAATAATCATTCAGTCGGGTATTTGGGGTTTTATTTATATTTAAAGCTGATTGCACAGGCCTTTAGTCTTTAGCCATACACCATTAAATCATGAGGGAAGGAGAAATTATCCAAAATGCTTATCACATCACTTGCAATGATTTTAAGACAATCTTTAGTAGTTGCTGATCCTTTCATGGTGATCTGTTCTCTCTTAGTAATAGATTGTGTCTGTAAATATCAGCTTTCGAAGAAGTCATTGCAGGTGGAAATTCACATAACTGACCAAACAAAGAATTAAAAGTTTATTTCTTCTAGCCATTATATATATATATATATATATATATATATATATATATATATATATATATATATATATATATATATATATATATATATATATATATATATATATATATATATATATATATAATATATAATAATATAATATATTATATAAATTTTAATGCAGAATCTGAAAATAGTGAATAAATAAAAAATTAATAAAATAAATATATATATATATATATATATATATATATATATATATATATATATATATATATATATATATATATATATATATATATATATATATATATATATATATATATATATATATATATATATATATATATATATATATATATATATACATAATACTAAATGCATATAATATATTGTACACAGTACATTTGTTTCACATATATATCATAAAATATCACAAACACATGTTACTGTTTCTCTAAACTGTAGTTCATATTTGTACTCAAAATATGTGTGTGCTCATGTGTGAAACTGCGACTTCATTTATCTTTGTATAGAACATTACATACAATATTGAATCCATTAATTTTTTGGTAGATTTTTCCTAAGTCAGTTTTAAGACTAAATTTTAAAAATCTATTTCCATCAAGATGGGGGATCATGCGCAAGGGGTAATGGTTGCACAACTGAAATTTTTCACACGTAGTGTTAAATCATCATGCTGAAGTCCCCACATAGTGCAATATTTATAAATTTGATAAAAGTTTGTTTCCACCCATCCTAATATATATATATATATATATATATATATATATATATATATATATATATATATATATATATATATATATATATATATATATATATATATATATATATATATATATATATATACAGGTGTGTGTGAGGGGTTCATGGCCTTATACAATAGTATAAAAAGGGGACATGGGCTTCAAATGATTGAGAACCCCTCCTCTAGTGCATAGGATATTTTTGAGATGAGGGCAATTATTTATTTATTTATTTATTTTATTGCGTGGGGACAGTTAACACTTAATATAAAATTTGAGTTAACTTTTGTAATTTTTATTTTATCTTTAAAATTTAAAAAACTTTTTTTCATTAAATGTCAGAATTATTCAAAATAGCCAATAACTGACTAAAATATAATCTAATTTAGAACTGAGTTAAAAAATGTTCTTAATGGGATAATGTAAATAAACCAAATAAAACCTATTCTAGGTTTGTCTATGTAAATATTGAATTTATTAACCATTTCAGCTGATGAAACTAAATTGCCCCCATTTGTTTGGTTTTTAATAAAAAACTTGGCATATTAAATAGTCTTATGAGTGAAATTATATATATATATATATATATATATATATATATATATATATATATATATATATATATATATATATATATATATTATATATATATATATATATATATATATATATATATATATATATATTGCCACTGAACCTCTTTCTCATCTTTGGGATTTCATTACTTGCTGCAGTAGATACTCCAGGGGAAATTGAATTATTTTCTTTCTTAACTAAGTGGATTAATTATGCAGATTATTTAGGTTTGATAGCAAGCCTTGCCTGCCACCTAACCTGTCAAGATGTTTTTCTACCCACCAATGGGAATGATTTCTGAGCTAGAAGTAACTAGAGAGAATGAGACTTTTAACTGTTAATAGAACTGGGGACTTGTAAATGTAAATGTTTGCCAAGTTTTTCTTTTTATTATTGATTTGTGGATATTGAAAGTATTGCAGTAGTACACCATATTTTAAACTGCAATTAATTATAGATAATTTACAAATGAAAATATTTTGTTCCTTCATTAATTGGTTCTAAGGTTCAAAACTCAATTTGTATACTGTAGGGTACATGAAAGTATCAAGGGGTGAAACTTTGAACCTTTATATATATATATATATATATATATATATATATATATATATATATATATATATATATATATATATATATATATATATATATATATATATATATATATATATATATATATATATATATATATATATATATATAGATCTTGAGAGGTTTCCAGTTTTACACAATGGCTTTATCATCAGAGTTTGTAACTCTTGTTCAGCAAGAGATACCTGAAGGTAGACAATCCCTCATTGATTCCCATGCCAACTTAGAAAAAGTTGCAGCTTATTGCATTGAAAATTTTGCAAGGGTAAGTTGACTTTAACAATGTAAATAAAGTTAAAAATGTAAATATTTTCATTTTTATTGCAATTACCATATTGTCCTAAGTTATTTCTCAAGCTATAGTATTCAGTTATTGTGGCAACATTTCAATATTTAGGCTCTTATGAGCTACTTTATTACTTTATAAAGTTGATAAATTTAGATAAATTTAGTTACAGCTGTTGATGTAATATTTAGTTGATAGTTAATGCTAATGCCCCAATTTAATTCTCTATTTTTTCTTAGGCTGAGAACAAAAGAGCTGCTTTGGAGGAAACTAAAAACTATACAACACAATCTTTGGCTTCTGTTGCGTACCAAATAAACACATTGGCCTATAATTTTCTACAAATGGTAGATCAGCAAACAAATCAGTTGGCTGAGATGGAGAGTCAGGTCAATTATATATCACAGGTAAATATTTTAAGAATGGTTGCATAGCTGAAGCCTGTGTTTTGTTTAAATCATTTAGTTTAAACAAAAGCCATGACTTTTTTGGTTTAAACCAGCCAGAAAACGGTTTTCTTTTTGTTATTTTAAAGTTATATATATATATAAGGTGCTATCCAAAATATCCAAAAATTTGAATATACCACCTTGGTTTGTCTTTGAGAGTTAATCTACCAACTGGTATCATGAAAGCTGCATGTTTCTTAATTTCTGATGTTTTAATTATGCTTTGTCCTATTTTTGCAAATCAAATTTCAAAATGGCTGATGTTAGAAAGAAAAGAATGTGTTAAATTTTGTTTCAAGCTCAGTAAAACCGCAGCTGAAACCCACCAAATGCTAGAGGAAGCTTTAGATTAGCAAGCTTTAAACCAAGAATGAACATTTGAGTGTTTAAACAATTTAAAGATTGCTGGGAGATAGAGGACGACAGACTTTCGGGTCGGCCATCATCATGCACAACGCTGGAAACAATCGCTAATGTGCATGAAGTATGATCCTATTGGGCAGATGGAAGACAATCCACGAGTTTAATTGTGTCAAAATGTCATACTGGATATGTCAATGCATTCTAACAGATGAACTTAACATGAAAGGAATTGCAGTAAACTTTTCCTCTTCTTCTGAACATCAGTCAGTGAGACCATTGGAGTCTAGAATGTGCATAGAAGCTGTCAAGAAAGGAAAGTTCGATATGAACATGTTGAGAGTTACAAACTGCTGATGAAACACAGGTTTACGGTTATGACCTTGAAATGAAGCAGCAATTTTAGAAGTGAAGTTCCCAAACTCTCCACATTCAAAAATAGCTGTGTCAGGTTCATAGCAATACCAAGTTAATGCTGCTGATTTTTTAATTTTTTTTTAATTTTTTAAAACATTCAGGGAATTGTGCATAAGGAGTTTGCTTTTCCTGAGAAGGCTGTCAGCAGGATATTTTACTGCAACATGTTGAGACACCTATGGGAAAACGTTAGGAGCAAATGGCCTGAGGTGAGGGGGAAAAAAAAACTGGTTACTTCACCATGACAATGTGCCTTCACACACCTCATTTCTCGAAACCAACGAATCGCATCGAATCGAATAAAGTATAGAGAGGAATTTGTATCCCCATCTCTCCTCTATACACCCACGAAAAATAAGAAATGTTATAGTAGGTTTTTTTTTTTGTCAGAAAAGGTGGATTTTTTTTTTTGATAGTTGGTCAGTTTTTGGCTTATAAAATTTTTTCTATAATTCTGGGAACAAAAGTCTGTTAAAAGCTTTTGTAGCCCATAGAATTCTAAATATACCCAAATTTCAGGTTATTCCTAAAAGTGGTTTGGCCCCGCCATTCATTTGAAAAAGGGTCAAATTTCAAAACAAAAAAAAATTTAAATTATACTCAGAAAAATGCTAGAAATGGACTTTTCACCGGGAAAAAAACAATTTAACATTGAAAATATCAGGAGAATCGGCTGAAAATTAAAAAAAAAAAATTTGAAATTGGACTTTCTCCTTAAGTATACAGGTATACCTCGGTAATACGGCGGGTATGGTTCCAGACCACCGCCGCAATGCGAGTAACTTGCTTTTTTTTCACTCGCTACAACATATGAACACCTTAAAACTTGTTTACACTATCATTTATTATTTGCGCAATAGCGCTAGGCTAAAAATAAGTTTCAATTTAAAAATAAAATATGTAATGAAGGGTAAATAAAATAAAAATAATATATTTTAGCTTTAAAAACTTTATTAATATCATTGGAGGAAGTTGAAGGGAATTAGTGAGACTCGTCATCTGACCCTTCAACGAATCTAATTCTCTTGCTTGGTGGAGAGTCTAGCGTTAATGTTGATGGTTGTTGAGGCGATGATGGCTGTTGAATGATAGGATTTGAAGGTGCGGGTATTTGCGGCACTGGCTTAAAATAAGATGTCAATGACGTTTGCTTCATTGAGCATCTCTTTCTCTAACACTACTGTATTAAATTTGGCGGTCAAGTGGAGAGCGATGCGCGTGTTATGAATGCTGCGTTCAAACTGAACGCCGCATGGGAAATTTGTTTATTAAATGCTGTAAGAGGGAGACAAGCGCCGAAAAATATTTTAGCGCAGTATGAGCGAAGCGCCGTAAAACGAGGTATACCTGTAATTTGCCATTTTAACCCCGGCAGGCAAACCCCGGTTTTCCCTGATTTTTAGCCAGGACCAGGGTCAGTAAAAATGGCCAAAGTTTGCCGGGACCGGTGCCACGGTCGGTTCATATATATATATATATATATATATATATATATATATATATATATATATATATATATATATATATATATATATATATATATATATATATATATATATATATATATATATATATATATATATATATAATAATGAAAAATTTTCTCATGTTTTACCAATATCAAGTATTATTATTTATAAACAGATGGTGATGATTCATAAGGAGAAAGTTGCTAGAAGGGAAATAGGAGTTTTAACAACTAACAAAACAACTGCAAGGCAATATAAAATATTAGCTCCAGCCAATGGAGAAAAACCAATCAAATATGTTCGGAAGCCTATTGACTTTAACAGTAAGTAGTTTTTATTCCAGTTTTTGTTGAGGAGATGAGTGTTGGGGAATGGATGTGGCCTGTGGTAGACATCACCCCACGATTTTGGGAAAGGATATATATATATATATATATATATATATATATATATATATATATATATATATATATATATATATATATATATATATATATATATATATATATATATATATATATATATATATATATATATATATGTTTAAAATTCTCACTCTAAATGTGGATGCTTTAAAGTTTAAATACCAGTTTGTAGTTGTAAATTTCATTACAAAATAAATTTACTCCCAAAATGATTTGATTACCTTCATACACTATAGCAATGTTACTTTAATTTTAAAAATTGATAAAATGTTAATTATCTCAATTTCAAATGTAGATATTTTTGTGTATTTATCAAATATCATCACAGTAATAGTTCCTTTTGTGATTTTATCAATGTATAAAAAGTAGTCAGCTCTATGAAACTCTGTTAGAGGTTGATCTTTTATGTAGGCCCTTTATATAGCCCATTAAAACTTGCTTCATTATGAGCAACAACTCTTTGATTCCCAGCTAAGGTTATATTTTTTCAAGGAAGATTCTCTGTCCTCAGAACTTAATATCGGTGGTAAAATAGATGAAATAAAAACACCTAATCAGAAGAAAATTATAAGCATAACCAAACTGTCTAATTTATATTCCCTTTATAAAGCAGACAGCATAGTTAATTTTATTAACTTTTTTAACAAAAATATCTGTTAATTATTGTTAGTTTAACACTTAAATTTTCATTACTAATGTATTACAACCCACTCTCAGTTACTTTTCTTATTCCTTATTAAAACGTGAAGCTTTGTACCTCATTTACACAATGCTACTAGTTTTTAAACATTTTAATTTTCTTCAACTGATTTGCCTTGCAATTAATCACTTTCACCTTTTCAAGTTTGTCCATGCTTTATTTATATAAATACTTCCCCTAAAGACAGTAGTAGAAATGTGTTTTATCAAATATGTGTTATATTTTCACATACATATAAGTATACACTTAAAATTTCATAACCTTCCATCCTTTTATTAACCTAATACATTTCATAAACTAGAAAAGTTAGTTAGGTGATGTG
>SEYY01019974.1:52500-55000 GCA_009176605.1 Armadillidium nasatum
TTCACCTAACTAGTATTTAATAGTGTAATTTTATTCATCTGTCTCTTAGTTTTGATACTTTTTATATTTTTTTTATGCTGAAGTATTTTTATTGTTTATATAGAATTGGATGAAATTGGACATGGATTAAAAGCTTCAAGTAACACAACCAATACACCAAGATCGAGGAGATCTACAAGCAATGTTGGGGTGAATAGTGGTCATCAGTTAGCAATTGGTCCACCACCTGCTTCAGCAGGACCAGCGCCTACCACAAAACCACCAACTCCTCCTCAAGCCAATAGATCAGTTAGCAGTCTTTCGAGAGGTTCAAGGGAATATAGAACTCCTCCAGCAGTTGCACCCCCTCAGGTATATAAAAAAAATTTTTTTTCATATATATATATATATATATATATATATATATATATATATATATATATATATATATATATATAATATATATATATATATATATATATATATATATATATATATAATATAACGATCAATATAATCAACATTTTTTTATGATTATATTGTTTCAGATAAGACTGTTGTATTGTTAAGAATTTTGAACTCTGTGAAATGGAGTTGAGTTAGAGAGATATGCAGCACGTAGTCTTTCATATTTACATTAAGAAGTAATGTTTTTAAAAGCTCATCGTCGATGATTAAATTGAAAGTATAATTAATTTACTTAACAAAATTTATTTTAAATTATAAAAGAGAGAAATGCTAACACATTTTCGTGTAAATGATAGACTGAATTTCATTTCAGTTTTTATAAACTTGCTCATAGTCTCTCTCAGGTTTCATGTTAATATATAAATGGTGATTACAAAAGAATTTGAATTTTTAAAAGGGGTATTATATTTACACTTTCAATTTAGTCTTCTAGAGAACCTCTGAAATTTATTACACCAGTTTAAAAGGTCTGGCTGTGAGCCAGAAACATACAAATGGTTAGACTATAGTTTTGCTTTTTTCTTAAAAACCTTTCTGGAATCCCTCTTTCTCCAGTCAGAAATTTCTAGTGTTGAAATTTTGTTAAAAAATACCAAGATATTTCTAAATTGGAGTAGTTTCCACCCATCTTTTATATGTTGGTATATTTGAACATGCGTTATATTTTTATATATAGGGAGTATGTTCTCCAATTTTTACATTTTTCAGTAACAATTTTTTTTTAATTGTAAATTTTTATATTATTTAATTGCTCAAGGAATTTTTGGTATTGGATATATTAACGTTACTCTTTAAAAACATGTATGTATAAGCATAATAATACTTTTGATCTTACATTGATGAAATCTTTATTTTTCTCTACGCGAATGATGAAATAACAGCAAAAGCAAAGCAGGGTATATGAAAATTTTGTATTGAAGGTATCTTTTTTGAGACTTTTTAAAAAAGGATATTACATTGCAGTAAATTTGTTGGTTAAGATTATAATGTTCATACAAAATGGAAGTAGAATCTTTGACGCATTTAATATTGGGATGTTTTGGTCCTAATATTTATTTGAATCAATGACTTTATTTAAGTAGATGACAAGTGTTTATTAAATTTTTTTGTCTTCAAATTATCATAAAAAATGAAGATTGTGTAATAAATAGTTTGATTTAAAAATTTTAGTACGATTGATTGAAAAATTTCAGCACACCAATTTCCAGGCACCCATCAAATATAAAAAAAAAGTTTTAAGATGTATGCAGAGTAATAAAATTGCTTTTAGAGTATTAGAACTAAATCTAAAGAATCATTGTTATATCTAAAAATAATGGTTGAGTCAACTGATAAATAATTCAAGGTTTGTAAGTAATACTCTTAAATTTATTTTGTCCTTTTGACTTTTAAGAGTTTAATTAATTTTTTTTTTCTGTTCTCGAGAAACTGTATGAACATGAAATTGATTGGGAGGAGTTTTGTTTCTCGTTGTATATTGTGTAGCCCTTTTGGCATTTGTCGCCAGAAAAACATCAGGGGTTACAATTTTTATTTTATTTTTTTACTTTTTTGATAGGTCATTTTTTAAGTTTGAGTCATAGGGTTAGTGTTCAAAATAAATTATATTTAATCATAGGACTGTAACTGTAAAATAGTGAGGATATTTTTTTTCTAATGCAATAAACACTGAAATTAGACGCCTTTTTAATTTAAATTGAATTTCTTTTTAGAATATTGGAAATTCATGCAAATACTAATTAAAAAACAACTACTGTTCTATGTGGTATTTAATTATAATAGGTCCATTCAAAAAATGTTTATTTCATATTTTCTTGAAAATATTTTATGACAGTATTGAAATTAGTTTCATTATAATTTTGTACTAAAAAAATCGGGGTCATTTTATTCTCACTACGGGTTGGATATTGATTACTGATCTAGTTATTCTGTAAAGAAACAAAACATATTTTCTAACAGTGTTTGTAAGTTAATACGTTAATGTGTGAATGAATCTTTTAAAAGTATTTAGGTGGGAGTTATAATAATGTCAAACTAATTCCTTAGCTGAATT
>SEYY01019974.1:60000-75457 GCA_009176605.1 Armadillidium nasatum
AGTAGTTGTAATACCTGTTAAATTAGAGGAAGTAGTTTTGAATACCATGCACATTATTATTCTTGTAATTTCTTCATCTGAAACTAATTATATTCATTGGATGTGGATTATTTGAAATAATAGGACCAAGATTTTTCAACTTTTCATTAAAAGAAATTAATTTTATTAATTCTGTTAAATAGCCTTAGAAGCTTTGGGTAATACTTTAAATGTTACCTTTTGTATTAAAATTGGATATTTGTGATTTGTGATCATTTTTACCTTCATCATTTCAGATGATGGAATGTAAATTTTCATTACCATTCTTTTAAATTAAAGGAAAATTTTTTTTTTAAAATTAATGTAAAACGAAAAATTTATTTTGAGAGGTTTCTTAAATTTTTTATTAGTTGTTTTGGATAATTCAACAATGTTAGTGTTTGGTTTTTATCAGATATTGCAATATACTTTTAATATTTTCAGCCCCACCTTCTCCTGCATCATCCGGAGTGGTAAGTGAACAAGATTACCACAGTCGTTCTTCTGGGACTTCATCTCCTCCGCTTCCTCCTCCTCCACCTCAAGAGGCTGAAGCTGTATTCTTTGGTTCCTCAAAATTATCTTGAGAAAGGTTTGAATTATTATATGGCATTTTTTTTTTAAGTTGTGTTGAATTCAAGGTTAAGAAGTATGATTAAATCAGCAGCGATGTTAGTTGGTCGAATATGTAATCTAATTCAGTCTCACGGTGACTTCAAGCTCGATTTATGCTGTAATTAATGTAACACATTATCTTAATTTTTTTTTAAAATCACTTTTTAAATGATCTCAACTGCAGCTTAATTCCCAATGTCTATGGCTGATAAGGTACAGACACCCAAATACTTTCTTGGTCTTCAAGCATTGTGTATAATTAGGAGAAAATGTTTACTTACTATCAAATTCTCTAATTAATGTCCTGGATAATAATTGGATATGATTTATATGGTAGGACTGCCAAAAACAAACAAAAATTTGTACATTTATATTCCGTCTAAAAGCTTAGCAATCAAGGCGATTCTATAAGCACAGTACAAATTTATCCTCGAACACAAACATGCAGGAAAACTATACACGCTAACGCTAATCCTCCGAACAGTAAGAGCCCCCATTGTATAATACCTTCACATTTCGTTAATGCAACTGAAATAAAAGCTGTACTGTTAGAGTACATCATTTTTACGTCTCCCCTTCAGAAACAATATTTATGAAGTAAGATTACACACAGTTGCAGAGAATAATGAAAAATAAATACGAGGAAAGGAGACTAAATAGTAAAAGTGATCTAGTCTCTGGCATTGATGTGGGTTGGGGTTAGGGTTGAAGGTTGATTGAATAACTACACACATTCCTTTTTTTTATATATATATATATATATATATATATATATATATATATATATATATATATATATATATATATATATATATATATATATATATTATATATATATATATATATATATATATATATGTGTTTAATCAGTCATGCTGATTTTAACTGCCAGCAAGCAACCGATTACTTAGTAAAGGAAATTGTATTAATAGAAGTAATTTAAAAAAACTGAAGATTCTGTAAGGCTACCCACTAGGTAGTAATATTATTCGAAGTTTTTAAATACAACAAACAGTTTCTGGAAAGTTTATATATATATATATATATATATATATATATATATATATATATTATTATTATATATATATATATATATATATATATATATATATATATATATATATATATATATATATATATATATATATATACACTGTATAATCGTATCATTCGTCATTTCAATTAATTGCCAATAAGTGATCGATTACTTAGTATAGGCTGATCAAAATGATTTTGGAAGAGTGAACATTCACTCAACACACACACACAAAAGAGTCAAATTAAAAGAAGAGTCAAACTTAGAAGAAAGATTTAGAAATGCAAATACAATTCCATGAACCCAGAAACCACAAAGTATGGTTCCTGTGTCTCAAATAGAAATGGAAGTAAGAACAGTTTCAACATCAGTAAAGGATCAAAAATATGGGTTACAAGTAAAGCTAATGAACTTAAATTTGAAAATGTCAGGGGATTTGTAACAGCAATCTATGACAATAAATGATGGTTGGCATGTGTCCTCGAGACATATTCAGACACACTAGATGTAAAACTCAATTTTTAAATACCTAATGGCCTTTCTGCTTCATTCCGCTATCCATCTAAACCAGATATTTTGGTAGTACCTAATTCAGATATACTTATAGTTGTTGATCCAATTACTGTTACAGGAACAACTTACAAACTAACAGAAACAGAAATTAATAAAACTTATCACAAATTTTGAAAACAAATAAAATTATTATCGTTCTATTTTACATATACAATGTCAAAGTTGGTTTCTCAAATCAACTCATCATAGATTGAAATACAAATACGTAACTACAATTAATAAATTGAAATTAAAAAATCATATTACGAGAAGAGGATGTTTGGAGAGCATTGGGTAGGTTAGACCTGTGACTTGTTCTGCTGACCTATCAGTAATGGTTCCTTGGCGATGGGGGTGCCAAATGTTTGAGAAAAACATTGGTAGTGGCTTGACCACCACTGACCATAGCAGAAGTAAAAAAAAATTTATTTTTATCGATTTTTATTGAGGGAGAATGTTTCAAACCAGCCATTTATTATTATTTTATTCAGAAAAAGAGCAACGTTAGGAAAAAAAGGGTTAGAGCAAAACGCCTTTTCAAATTAACAATGATCACTAATAATGCCATACAAGATGAAATATTAAAATTCACTGTTCTATTACCTAAAAAGGTGATATTTGAGACAAAATGTGAATATTCATTAAGGCCATACCTAAGTAAATTTGCAACTGTTTTGAATCTGAACAAGAGCCCACTCTAAAATTTCCATACTTTTGTGCCATTAGGATGACCAAGTTATGAGGCAAATTTGATCAAAATCAGGAGGTATCTTTTTTCGGTATCAAAGGTCAAAATATTTTTTTTACTCTGACATAAAATTTTACTAAATAAAAGTTTTATATCTAGTCAAGAGCTTTAAAATGATGTGTATATCATCGTTATCGGTGGTTCAGTAAGCTGAAATATTTAACTTCAAAATTTTTTTTTTTTTTTTTTTTTTTTTTTTTTAATAAAAGTTCACATCTCACGGGCAGTGCCCTATTCGATGAGAGCTTTTTTGGGTAGTATATACTTAGAATCCCAAGTGGGATCGAACCGGCGCCCTCAAGCACGTGAGTCAAAGTTTGTCTCCATCTCTCAAAAATAAACTTTTTGTCAAAGTTTCCGTGACCTTGTATCTCCAGGAACCGTTTTAGCTATGAACTTGGGATAAAGACCATACTCATTTGACATCTATAGGTATGTCAAAAATCATGAAAATCGAAGCGTCAAGAGTTTTTGTGTAGGTGATTTCTCATGTAATGACCCATATATATATATATATATATATATATATATTATATATATATATATATATATATATATATAATATATAATATATTATATATATATATATATATATATATATATATATAATATATATATTATATATATATATATATATATATATATATAGGGATGGAGCGATACCAAATTTTACCGATACCGATACCTAAAATTTAACGGTACCGATACCTGATAAAAATATACCGATACCGATACTTTATCCATTCATATACCAAAATTTTTACCGATACTAAGACTTTCAAATTCACCGATACCGATACTTCACTCCTTATAATATACCTTTTTTTTTTTTTTTTTTTTTACCTTCTCACCCCCTGACCACCCCACGCTGGGGTGGCCACACTTCGCTAATGAAGCCGCCGACCGCAGTCGGCCTCTCCATAGATCACTCAAGGCAGAGATGTCCCAGAAGGTTCTGGGGTGAGAATTAGAAGGACAGAGTAACAGGAAGTGCGACACGGTCTCCCGGGCCTCTCCGCATCTGATGCAAGTGGGAGATGTCTGGTTTATATTGAATTTGTGTTTGTATTGTTGTAAGTTTGGATGGTGCCCACATCTCAGCCTTGATAGGGAGATTTGTGAGTGTCTTGGAAGGTTGTTGAAGTCGGGATTTATTTCGGGAGGGTGTGTGTTAAGAATGTCGTTTGGTGGTCTGTTTGTCAAGTTGAGTATGAATATGTTTGGTTATTGTGGTGTTGGGAGGGGATGGGGGTATGTGATTTAGGATTGGTTTGTAGAAGGTAGCTGTGGATGATGGTGGTTGTTTTAGTCTGTGTTCGGTTGGATGTAGGAAAGTTTGGTGGCATGGGTGTGTGGGTAGAAGGGTTTTTGCGTAGAATTGAGTGCCTATCATTTCGAGGTGGTTATTTAGAGGTAATATTTTGGTTTCATTATGTAAGTGTTGTTGAGGGGTTGTGGGTGTGCATCCGGTAATTGTGCGAAGGGCTCTATTTTGTGTTATTTGAAGTTTCTTTAAGTTTTGTTTGGAGAGCATTGGGTGCCAGACAGGGGAGGCATAGTTGATGGTAGGGCGGATAAATTGTTTGTAGATGGAAATAGAGGTTTGTATGTTGTTGTTAATGTCTGTGTTGGCCACTGTTTTGAGAATGTTGAGTGTTCTATTTGCGGCTGTTGTGGTGTTTTGGATGTGTTTGGTGAAGGTGAGGTGGGTGTCGAAGGTTAGGCCGAGAATTTTTGGAGTTTTGTTGAGGGGTATGGTGTGTTATTTAGGAGAACTTGTGGGTGGTGTTGGATAGGTGTCGGTCTGTTGTTATGAGGGTTATGGAGGATTTGTTTGGGGATGCCGTCATCCGGTTTTCTGTTAGCCATGTTTGAATTTGTGCTAAGTAATTTTGTGTGATTGTTGTTGCGGTATCGAGATTTTCGTGGGTGGTGGCAATGGTGATGTCGTCGGCGTATGTTGTAATGTGGATGTGTGTGGTTTGGGGTTGAGGAAAGTCTGCTGTGTATAGGTTAAATAGTGTAGGGGATAGTATGGCTCCTTGGGGTACTCCGTTTCTTATGTTCATGGTCCGAGATTTTTGGCCGTTGTGTTGTATTTGGGCGATTCTTCCTGATAGGAAGTTGGCTATTCATTTCTTGGTGTTTGTTGGGATATTGGATTGGAGGAGTTTGTGGATTAGATTGTGTCTCGGGACTGTGTCAAAAGCTTTGTTTATGTCTATTGCTATTAATATTGTTTTGTGAGTTGGTTGTTGGTTTAGTCCGTTAATTATATATATATATATAATATATTATATATATATATATATATATATATATATATATATAATATATATATATATATATAATATATAATATATATATATATATATATATATATAATAAATTGTAATTATAGACATCTAAGGGGTGTGTAACCTCATACAATAATAGAAAATTGGGGACATGGATCTCAAAAGTTTGAGAATGTTTAGTTGTAGTCAATACTATTATTATTATTATTATTATTATTATTAGTATTATTATTAGTATTACTATTATTATTATTATTATTTTTATTTTTAATTTCGTTATTCCATTCATAGCATGAGGGTGCACTGAAAATATTAGATGATCAGATAGAAAATACATTATATAAAATATCATTTATATCTCAACACTCTTCAGGCAACTTTCACATATTTATACTTCAAAATAGATTTTCTCGGTTAAGGTGAGCTGTCATCAGAAGTGGAAAACAAATTTTTAAAAGTTTGATAACGCCAATTTGGAGAAAATATTAAAATCTTATTTTTTTTCCAAATTTGGAACAAGGACAGTTTATAAATGAACAATCTGTGTTATTGTGGTAGGAAAACGTTTTCTTAGACATGCTTGATGATTATCTGCGATAGCTGCTTTTAGTATTTCCGGTTACCTAATAATCGCTATTAATCAATCGAACCTTTCTTAAAGTATATTTCTGTTGCATCCTAAGAAACAGAAAAATTAATTTCCAAACTGATAAAACTGCACTTCTTTGATATGGGTTCTTTTTGTCCATAAACTACGACTGATGTTTCTGCCCTAGCATGCATTGTGTTTTCTCAACAAACCCAATACAACAAAAAATCCTTTAAATTTCTTTTAAACTTGAAAAATTGTTGTTGAAATTTTTTTTATTGGGAATTCGTCCTTGTTCTTTTATGATTTTTTAAATGGTTTAAAGTTTTGCAAATAATCTTGGTATCATTAAGGAAGCTATTGCTTTTATGTTCAAAATCTTTATTAAGTAAGATTGTTCCCTTAAAATCTTAAAATAGAATAGTATTACCAACTAAAGAGGTGTAAATAAAGCTAATTGTATACTAAGGGGCTACCTACACGTTCTTATCTTGAAATATTTAGAAAATCTTCAAAATTATTACAAGCAATTTTCAACATTTAAGTAAAAAGCTATCCACAATTATGTAAGTCTTTTGTTAATAATTTACCTAAACCTTCCTATTTCCATAAGCTAGCATAGTCGTACACAAAGTTGTCACCCTGACTCTCATCTGTTCGGAAGTCGATTTCATTTAGACTTTTCCATTTGAATTGCTAAGGAACTCTATTTTACTATTCTAGTTAGCCATATGTGTCACTGTCATCTTAAGAATTCTGTTGATTTTCTTCACAAAAAAAATAATTTATTGCAAAATAATGGAAATAGTAGCATGGCTACAATACATTGATTACGTGTGCTTATTCATTATAACCACTTCCTGAGAGCTTACTGAATTTTATTAATTATGCTGCCTATAAAATTACGTTATCAAAGTCTTCTGTGTGTAAATTGCCTCATTCAGATTTTCTCGTAATAAAAATCAGTTCTACAAATTGTCAAGTGTATTGAAAAAAAGAATATTGAATATATTTCACTCTATCTTTGAAATTAAATTAAGAATAGGAAAAAAAAATTTTCAGGAATCCTTAAATACCTACATTATTTTCTAACGCAAACATTAAAAATAGCTTTAAAAATTTACATTTTCCAGAACACAGTTCCTTAAATTTTTGTATATTATTATTATTATATGTTAATAATTTGAATATTTTTTTTTATTTTTTTTTAGTGATTGCCGTTTATGATTACACTGCCGACAAAGATGACGAATTATCCTTCTCAGAGAATGCAGTTATATATGTTTTGAAAAAGAACGACGATGGATGGTGGGAAGGTGTACTCGACGGCGTCACTGGACTCTTCCCCGGGAACTATGTTGAACCCCTGATGTAAAACGAAATGTTCGCTTCAGGTTTTGCACCTTTTTATGCCTTTATAATAACAAAAATGAAAAAAAAAAAATTTGTCAAATTGAAATTTTTTTTGTTCTTTTTTTGCTTACATGTTTTGTAGAAATAAAATTTGATGCCTCTGTTTTTACCAATTATGATATTTTACTTCATTGTGGGGTAAAAAAAAAAAATTTATCTACACACACAAAAACACCAAAAAAAAAAAAAAGAAAGTGTTGCTTGTTCATCAAACTATTAATTATTATTATAAGTCATGCTCATCAGTTTTGCTTCTCATATATATATTAATATATATATATATATATATATATATTATATATATATATATATATATATATATATATATATATATATATATATATATATATATATATATTATATATATATATCGCTTTTTTTACTTTAATCATTGTAAGCAAACAAAATAACTTTTTTGAATATATTTTCTTTAACATCTTTTCCCCAGACTCATCCTCACTTCTAGTTTCTTCCTGTTATCGATTATCAGATTCCAAACTTTAATTGGGTATTTTCTTTGTATCTTGACAATGGCCTCTTGTTTTTTTTTTCTTTTTTTATTTTCTTTGGTTTGTTTTTTTGTTTTACCTGAAATGTAGAAGTAAAGTAGAAATTGCTTTAGCCTTACTTTTTCTTTTCAAATTAACATTTTTAAAGAAGTTGATCTGTGATTTAAGCTTGCATTTCGCTACAAGTTAAGCCTTAAATAATAATAATTATTTATTAATTTATTTATTTGTATTATTATAGAAAAAAAACTAATAAAATAATCCAGTTCTGACAGTATACATCTTTATTTTCAGGTAGTATTACTTTATTTGTAGCATTCATTTTTTATTTCAATATATACTTGGATACATTTTTATTGTCAGTTTGTACCAATGTTAACTTCATTCCCATCCTTTTTCATGAATATTAGGAGGCTTTGGAAATATTTTAAATAAGATCCCATTGAGCGTGTATTTTGTTAAATGAGAAACGGTGAATGCAGAGGAATGGGAACCTCCGTGCATTTGATTTTTGTACCGAACTAAAGAAGAAGAAATTTTGCGGCCCGTATCAGTTTTGTGATTTAGAACGTTTTTCATCCTATCCATTTGAAGACAGAATTATCTTCAGTGAAAATATTATGTTTAAAATATGATAATTTTACGGTACCGTTTTATTTGGTTGTTTAATTTATTATATATTTATCATTTTAGTTTTAAGTTTATTATTTTTCTTTTTAATATAAATTATATATTAATTAAGGTAAGAAATGTTTCTTTTCTAAGTTTTGTATATTTTATGTATTATAACAAAATATTTATAAAAAATCAGTATTATTTAATATTTTAGATCGTATATTGAATTGCAGATTGCCAATTTTTTTTTCTTTTTCTTATTAAATTAAGCTTATAAGCTACAATATATTATTTTTATTTTACCCTGTGAAATATTTAATGTTTTTATTTTCGAAGTATATTTATGATTGAATTGCTTGTAATTTTTGATGCATAAGATTTACAGTATTCCCTTAAGTAAAAAAGTAAATGTATTCCTCCTTAAACAAGACATTCCAGGTTCGGAACATCTTTGACAGTATTTTGAAGTAATATTAAATAAGTTCAAAATATTGTCATACTTTTATTTTACGGATAAATTCATATTGACACTTCATTTATCATTATTTAGCCTATTTCAATTTATTTTGTATACATAAAATTTTAATAGTATATATATATATATATATATATATAATATATATATATATATATATATATATATATATATATATATATATATATATATATATATATATATATATATATATATATATATATATATATATATATATATATATATATATATATATATATATATATATATATATATATATATATATATATATATATATATATATATATATATATATATATATATATATATATCATAGAACTTTCCATTTTGATATTGTAAAATAATGTAATATAGATCTGTGTTTGTGTATATTATTGTAAAGTTAAGGTTTGAAGTTGATTTATGTTTATGAAATTACTTCCATTAAAGAATTAAGATTTCCAGTTACTGTCGTTTCATTCTTTTAGCCAGAGAATAGCACTATTATTATTATTATTTTTTTTTTATTAATATAATAAATTCGTTTTTATAAAAATATATTTGTTGGAGCTTTGTGGATTTTTAGATTTCTAGCTTTTTTTCATTAAGTAAATAATGAGTAATTAGTCTTATTCTATATGGTCTTGAATCGGATTCATAAAAATCCATGGGTTATTTCTAAAATTGTTTTTGTACTGTAAAGTAGACATGGTTAGGGTCTAAAATCTTCATTAGTACTATTATTACATTATTATTATTTCAAGTAGCCCAAATTTTATTAAAAAAATTGTTTTAATTTCTATTATTCAATAGAGGTGATTAGTTTTATTTTGTGCAACTGGTGTTGGGAATGGAATTTCTTGGAGCTGTCTGTATTTTGTCACAAACTAGTACATAAATACTCATGGCAACGGGTGCACGACGTCAAAAACCAGAGTGTCATGGTTCAACAACAACAACTATATGCTACTAATAATGAGTAACACGGACTCTGTCTTAAGATTACCTGCATACGTCGAGGTGAAGCAATATGAAACTCTGGATGCATTCTTAAGGTATACTATGTGTTATTCCAACCCACAATTACGGCACGTTCTAGCTCATGGATTTTAAGAGGTGCAGGTACAGATAGTCGAACTGCTCTCTTGAGTTTATCCCAAAGGTGTTCGATAGGGTTGAGGTCAGGCTCTTTACTATATATTGATTTCACTTATTTAGTCTGTAACCGTTCTTTTGTGTGTAGGCGAGCATTAGGTGGAAGTGGATCCCTACGAACTGAACAAAGGGCATAACATGGTCTTATAGTATGTGTTCCAGATAATTTGGTATATTCGATAACCAGGAAGAGAGACTAGGACAGTACGGGAGTCTAAGCAAACGCCAGCCAGAAACATTTTGGGTCCATCTCCGAACGGTTCCCTTGGTGCGATGTTGCATGACAGATTCTGTCACAACTATCTGAAGATTTCAGGCATACCCTGGTTTTACCTATGAACAGTGCATGTTGTTAGTCGTCGACGGTCCAAAGTGCGTGATTCCTATAATATATATATATATATATATATATATATATATATATATATATATATATATATATATATATATATATATATATATATATATATATATATATATATATATATATATATATATATTATATATAGCGCCGTCCGAAGCGATGCAAGTACCCACCCATTGGGCATAACCTGCGGAGTGATAGGATGGGCCAGACCATTCAGTTTCTCTTCGTTGCCCTTTGGTTTGTTCCTTTTTGTATTTCATCATCTCAGAGGGTCTATAGTGTACCCTCGCCTCATATTGGAGTGTCTATGATCCCACTACCTCTCCACCCCATTTCTTCACGTTTCCACAAAATTACAATCGCTTACCCTTACATTACCTTTATAAAACAATAAACAAAAAATGGCGAAACTCAAAGCAACCTCGGAGATGCTTCGAGGGGCGGCATTCAAAGAATGCCCGTCATCCACCCCTCACCCCATCATCACTTGGGAGTTGGCGGGCTCCGATGATGGGAATAGTGCCGCAAGGCCCGGCGTCCCTTTTAATCCAGTGCATGGTCTTTTTTCATTAATTTCTGCAACTTTTTTTTTTTTTTTTTTTTTTTTTTTACAGATTATCACCGCTCAAGAGCTGAGCTCTTTTCCAAGGAGGGGCTTATAAAAGAGAAAGGAAGAAGAGAATCCACCCAGCCCCGAACCTAACACACACCTCTCAGGTGGCGTAGACGGAAGCCTTGAAAGAGGAAGATTAAATGCAGGAGGAAAATAGATGATGGTAGAGTGTTCTACAGAATAGAGGTAGTTGAAAAGGAGGAGGAACCACATCGGGAAGTCTGGGGTTCCCAGCATCCACACAAAATTGTGCGAGAGCAGAGCACCCCTTGTGCAGTGATGGTAGAATGCGAGAGGCTAATCACTCGAGCACCTGCCATTGTAGTACTTGTAGAAAAGAGATAGTGCGCTAACGTCACGTCGCAGAGATAGAGGGTCAAGAGAGTGAAAGTAGAGGACAGTTAATTAATCTTTTAGCCTTAGATTCAAACCTATCCAGAAGAGAGTAGGAACCGGAGCCCCCCAAATGTGAGAACAGTACTCCATACAAGAGCGAATAAAACCCTTATATAATTGGAGTAACTGCTCAGAAGAGAAAAATTCTCGCAACCTGAACAGTATTCCCAGCTTCTTAGAGGCCGAGTTAGCAACCATTGGGATATGTGGTTTCCACGACAATGTAGTGTTTATGTTAAGACCAAGAATGTTAATGTTATTTACAGGTGAGACGGGAGAGCCATCGAAGATGTGAAGAAGTTTAGTTTTTAAAGAGTTGAATTTCACAAGGTTGCTATGACCCCTCCGAGAAATTCCATCCAGATCAGCAAGAAAAGAATCGGAAAGTTGAAGATGAGAAGCAACTCTAGAAGCAAAAGAGGGAGTAGATTTGAAACGATTAGAAGAATGGAGAGTTGAGTCATCAGCATAAGAGTGAACAGAGTTAGAAGTACAGCTGAGAAGGTCGTTAATGAAAAGAAAGAATAAATTAGGAGATAAAACAGAACGCTGAGGAACACCACAATTGACATGAAAGGAGGAAGAAGTCGCACTATCTACAAGTGCCGAAATGTAATGATCTGAGAGAAAACTAGACAGGAGTAAGCAAAGAGTAGGAGGAAACCCAAAGGAAGGGAGCTTGTAGAGCAGCGATGCATGCCATACTCGGTCAAAAGCCTTGAATATGTCAAGCGCCACCATACAAGACTCCCCGAAGTCCCTAAGGGCAGAAGACCATAAATCAGCGAGATAGGAAAATGTGTCACCAGTTGACCTCGAGCGTTAAAAGCCATACTGCTGACCTTTTTTCGGGATCAGCTGAGCATATGCATACTTCCAGCACTGTGGAAAAGTATTAGTATTAAGGCATAGAGAGTAGAGCTGAACGAGGACAGGCGCCAACTCGGAAGCACACTCCCTCAGAACACGAGGGGGAATGCCATCCGGGCCACTGGCCTTCCTGACGTTCATAGATTTCAGGATCCTATGCACCCGATCATAAGTAATCACAGGTAGAGACATGGGAAGTCTGAGAGGAGGAGTAGGAGGTGGGATTAGATGAAAAAAAAGAGGCCGAAGAGATTAGCCTTTTCAGAGGAAATATTAGCCACAGAACCATCAGATCGAATAAGAGGAGGAAAGACAGATTTACAGAAGTTACTAGAGATATTTTTGGCAAGAGACCGATTCGAGCTGAATGAAAATTAGCAAGAGTGATAGGAGAAGGAGAGTTTTTTCATTCACGATAAGCATTGTCTCTCTCCCAAGGATAAGAGAACAACTGCTATCAAACCATGGATTTTGAGGAGAAAAAGATTTAGTTGAAGATGGAATGAAACTGCTCATCCCATCGACGATTACAGCCACTACTTTTTCAGCAGAGACCGAAGAGTCCCCCGAGATAAAGCAAGATTAACTCCAATGATAGTTAGCAAAGAAGCTGTGCATTACCCCCGAATTAGCCCCATTGAAATGATAGAAAGTGTGCTTAGGTCATGGTGGAGTTGTTAGAGAGAAAGCATTATAATTAAGAGCTATAAGATTATGGTTAGAGTTACCAATAGGAGGGAAAATGTTGTATTTATATCTAGGAGTAGTAGTGGTAAAGCATAAGTCAAGTGTATTCAAGAATTGGCTAAGACGATCTGGAAAATATGCATGTGTTTTTTTTTCTAATTTCTCATTTGTCGAACACCATCTCTCTTCTTCTAAACCTCATCTCTTGTTCTTAACTGAAACTCAGGTGCTTGAGTGTGCTGACAGCAAACCCTATTGTGTTACCTCTTACTGTCTCTATCCTCAATTTTCAGCCAAAGGCGGATGTTGTGCATTTGTGTACAACGATATTTATCTGCTCTCGTGTCTCTAATTTGGAGTTTCCTGAATTCTCTACTTTATGGCTTAAGCTCTCTTGCAATTTGTTCTGCTTATTTATGCGTCCTATTCTAATGACTATAAAAATTCTTCGACTATTTAAACTCCAAAATAGGGCACATTCTTTCTCTCTTTCTCCGAAATCATCATTTTAGGTGATTTCAATGTTCACCACCGCCAATGGCTTTCATCTAGTTCTCATGGTCCAGCCGGTGAACTCGCCTACGACTTTTCTATCCAGAACAACCTTGAGCAGTTGGTGCAACTTCTTACCCGTATCCCTGACCGTCTTGGTGATGAACCGAACATACTTCATCTTTTCTTAACCCTTTCCTTCTCCTTATACTGTTAAACTCTTTCCTCCTCTGGGTTCATCCGATCACCTTCTTATCTCTGTATCTCGTTCTGTCTCTTCACGTCTTCCGCAAGAACGGCCTCCACCTTCGGCGAGGAGACGTTTCTGGCACTTCGGTACCAGAAACTGATCTGACTTGCGGTTGAACTTCACTGATTTCCTATGGAATGATTACTGCTTTCGTGGGAGGGGTCCCTTGGAGGTGCTGGGCGCATAACTGAGGTGATTCTCTTTGGCATGGAGGCGTACATTCCATATTCTTTCCCTTCTAAACTAAACCTAACAAACCTTGGTTTAACTTTCTCGTGCTATCCGCCGCAGGGATGCTGCCTATTTCTAACTCGTCTTCTATATAGAATCGTGCAAAATCTATTTCGAATACCAAAAAATCTTTCTTCCGCCGCAAATGCAAAAATCTTTCCCGGATTCTCTCTCTCGCCCTTTCTGGCATTTTGCAAAAAATGTCAACTCTAACTTTGCTTCTTCCTCTTTCCCTCCTCTAGTTTCTTCTGACGGTACAACTGCCGTTTTGCCTTCCTCTAAAGCTGAACTCTTTGCTCAAACTTTTGCCTTAAAACCTTACGATTCAAGCTATTCCTTCCTAACCCCAATTATGCCTAATTGTAATTTCTTCTAAAGACATTCTGCTCTCTCTGAGCTTAACACTAAGAAGGCGTACGTCCTGATGGTATCCTCCTGTGGTTCTCAAAACTTGTGCTTCCGAGCTTGCACCCGCCTTGGTAAACTATTTCGTCTTCTGTCTCTACTTCGAACCTTCCCTTCTTGCTGGACACGTGCGCTCATTCAGCCTGTGCCGAAGAAGGGGGACCCCTCTCAGCCCTCTAACTATCTTCCTATTTCTTTAACCTCTGTTCTTTCTAAGTTTTCGAATCTATCCGTAACAGGAAAATTTGGAAAAACCTTAATTCTTCTAATCTTATCTCTGATCGCCAGTATGGTTTGCGTAATGAACGCTCTACTGGTGATCTTCTTTCCTTTACTCTTGGTCCGCTCTTCGGCATTTCGGTGAATCTTTCGCTGTAGCGCTGACATATCGAAAAAGCTTTCGATAGAGTCTGGCACAAAGCTTTAATTTCCAAACTTCCCTCTTTCGGAATCTATCCTCTCTGTGACCTTCTCTAATTTTTTCGGTCGTTCTAGCAGCTGTTGTAGATGGCCACCGTTCATCCTTTAAATCTATTAATAGTGTGTTCCTCAAGGATCTGTCCTATCCCCAACACTTTTTCTAATTTTCATTAATGACCTTCTCTCTATTACTTCATCTCCTATCCACTCCTATGCTGATACTCCACCCTTCATTACTCTTTCAATTTGAAAGATTGAATAATTCAAGAGAGGATGACCTTGGAGCAACTGACCTCTGATCTATCTCGTATTTCAAATTGGGCAAAGAAAACATGGTCGTTTTCAAAGCCTCAAAAAACTCAATTTCTCCATCTCTCTACTCGACACATTTCCCACACAACTATGATATCTTCTTCGAAAACACACAACTCAAACCTTCATCTCTCCTTAATATTCCCGATGTTTCTTTTTCACATGATCTTATTTGGAAAGATTACATTACTTCTCTTTCTAAACAAGCTTCAAAGAGGTTATGTGTTATGAGGTACCTTCTGAATTTCTTCACCTTACCCCAGTTGCTAGCTCTTCATAGAGGTGTTGTTCGCCCCTGTATGGAGCACGTCCCACACATCTGGGGGTAGTCCCACTCATACAGCTCTTTTCGAAAAAGTGGAGTATAGGGCTTTTCGTCTTATAAACTCTTT
>SEYY01019975.1:0-10000 GCA_009176605.1 Armadillidium nasatum
TATAGCCCCTGTCACTAATTTTTAGTGATCTGGTGTTATGCAGCGAAAGTCACCAATATACGGTGAGGGCATGCTGCGTGTGGGACCAACCTTATAGATGGTCTTGGGGCACCTTATAGTAGTATGGTAGTCACCACTCCTCTTCAGGCCTTTTGCAACGGATGCCTCTGTTGGGAAGGTCACTTCATGGGAGGAACCACAGTCGAGGGCAAAAACTTCTGCCAAATTGTGGTATCCTTTAAAGAGTAGAGGCGGTAGGAACTTCTTCTTGATCCCCGGATGGGTTTTTCTGAGGCTCTCACTGTGTCAGGTAGCCGAGGACTAAAGAATGTCAAGCTACCTATTCACAGTCCTTGGAGAGGGCTGCTGCTTATGCTGGAACTTCTGTTTCTGGCTTCTTTTGGGTTTTACATAAAGTGAATTATTAGAACTACCTGTTTTGATACCTTCTGAAACTTATCACATAAAAATTGAGAAGGTTGAAGAAAACAAATAGTCACGTTTTCCACTTTTAATTAATTTTTTCAAAAATATAAAACAAACTCATCATAAAAATTCTTTCATTAGCAAGTATTTAATTAACATTGAAAATAATCACTACAAACAAATAACAATTACCATTATTTTCATTAAAAACTTGAAAATTGAAATTATGATAATTACTTATTTTTGTTAAAGTAAATCTTTTACTTTAGTTTAATTAACAACCCATTCGAAGTAAATAAAACAATTTGTAATATAACATGTTTACTTAGAGAAAAGGAAAAAATATCATAGGTTATTTACATACTTGCTTGGTTAGTAACAACAAAAAAAGATGGCCAAGTTGCCAGATTATTCTTTGCATGATAAATAGTAGGTTAATAAAAATTGCTATAAAAAATGATAACAATATTTTCTTCAACACTCTCCCTATTGTTTATTATATAAAGGCTAGTCCATTCCTAAATTTTCTTCAGGATCATGAGTCCATTGCAAGTTGATTTTAAGACACTGCTAACCTTAAGTACCTCAATTTCATCATTCTGAACTTTTTCTCTGACAAAGAAATGGCGTACCTTTATATGTTTAGTTCTTTTGTGAAATTCTGGATTTGATCGCTGCTTCATTGTCAATCCAAAGTGTGGGCTACTTGTAAACTTTTGTGTCTCTCCTAGAAGTCGATGAATCTAAACAATTTCCTTTGTTGCTTCAGTAGCTGCCATAATTTCAGCTTCTTTGTTGAAATTGCAACTGAGCTCTGTTTCTGACTAGTCCATGAAATTGCGCCTCCAGATATAAACATACAATTCCAGTTTTTAATGTCCTGTTTTCTGGTCTCCAGCAATATTTTCTTCAACACTCTCCTTATTGTTTATTTATAAAGGCTAGTCCACTCCTAAATTTTCATTCAGGATCATAGTCTTGGCTTGTGTAGTGGTTTGTGAGTCATCTGCAAGTTGATTTTTACTGCTAACCTTAAGTACTCAACTTCATCATTCTGAACTTTTTATGTGACAAAGAAATGGCGTACTTTATATGTTTAGTTCTTTTGTGAATTCTGGATTCTTGCTGAGTTTGATTACTGCTTCATTGTCAATCCAAAGAGTGGCTTCTTTTAAACTTTTGTGATCTCTCCTAGTAGTCGATGATCCAAACAATTTACTTTGTTGCTCACTAGCTGCCATAATTTGAGATTCTGTTGTTGAAATTGCAACTAGGTTTGTTTCTGACTAGTCCACGAAACTGCACCTCCAGCATATAGACGTAAATTCCAGTTGTTGAATGTCCTATTTTTGGTCTCCAGCATGATCCTTGAAAAATTCCTTATTGTTTATTCTATAAAGGCTAGTCCATTCCTAATTTTTCATTCAGGATCATGAGTCTTGGCTTGTGTAGTGGCTTTGTGAGTCCATCTGCAAGTTGATTTTTACTGCTAACATTGAGTACCTTAATTTCATCATTCTGAACTTTTTCTCTGACAAAGAAATGACGTACCTTTATATGTTTAGTTCTTTTGAAATTCTGGATTCTTGCTGAGTTTGATTACTGCTTCATTGTCAATCCAAAGAGTGGGCTTCTTGTAAACTTTTGTGATCTCTCCTAGAAGTCGATGAATCCAAACAATTTCCTTTGTTGCTTCACTAACTGCCATAATTTCAGCTTCTGTTGTTGAAATTGCAACTGAGCTTTGTTTCTGACTAGTCCATGAAATTGCGCCTCCAGCATATAAACATACAATTCCAGTTGTTGAATGTACTGTTTTCTGGTCTCCAGCATATTTTCTTCAACACTCTCCCTTATTGTTTATTCTATAAAGGCTAGTCCATTCCTAATTTTTCATTCAGGATCATGAGTCTTGGCTTGTGTAGTGGCTTTGTGAGTCCATCTGCAATTTGATTTTTACTGCTAACCTTAAGTACCTCAATTTCATCATTCTGAACTTTTTCTCTGACAAAGAAATGGCGTACCTTTATATGTTTAGTTCTTTTGTGAAATTCTGGATTCTTGCTAGTTTGATTACTGCTTCATTGTCAATCCAAAGAGTGGGCTTCTTTAAACTTTTGTGTCTCTCCTAAAGTCGATGATCCAAACAATTTCCTTTGTTGCTTCAGTAGCTGCCATAATTCAGCTTCAAATTGCAACTGAGCTTTGTTTCCTAGTCTTGCGCCTCCACATATGTAAACAATATTTTCTTCAACACTCTCCCTTATTGTTTATTCTATAAAGGCTAGTCCATTCCTAATTTTTCATTCAGGATCATGAGTCTTGGCTTGTGTAGTGGCTTTGTGAGTCCATCTGCAAGTTGATTTTCACTGCTAACCTTAAGTACCTCAATTTCATCATTCTGAACTTTTTCTCTGACAAAGAAATGGCGTACCTTTATATGTTTAGTTCTTTTGTGAAATTCTGGATTCTTGCTGAGTTTGATTGCTGCTTCATTGTCAATCCAAAGAGTGGGCTTCTTGTAAACTTTTGTGATCTCTCCTAGAAGTCGATGAATCCAAATAATTTCCTTTGTTGCTTCACTAGCTGCCATAATTTAAGCTTCTGTTGTTGAAATTGCAACCGAGCTTTGTTTCTGACTAGTCCACGAAACTGCACCTCCAGCATATAGACATAAAATTCCAGTTGTTGAATGTCCTATTTTCTGGTCTCCAGCATGATCTGCATCACTGTATCCTTCTAGATGATTCTGTTCACTATTACTTCTATAAATGATACCTTTTTCCAGAGTACCTTTCAAGTATCTAAATACTCTTTTAACCTTTTGTAATATCTTCTTTTGATGGATTATCTACACTTCTGGCAAGATAACTGACAGTAAAAGCAATATCTGGTCTTGTTCCTGTTGCTAGATATAGAAGAGCTCCTATAGCTGATCTGTAAGGAAAACTCTCCCTGGTTTCAATGTCATGTGTAACTTTATCTTTTATAATTGGAGTTGACACAGCATTGCAATTTTCCATACCAAATTCTTTTACTATTTTCTTTGTGTAATATGATTGACTGATTTTCTTTGTACCATCACTTCTTGATTCAATTTCAATTCCTAAAAAATAAGTTGCAGGTTTATATGTAATTTTAAATTCTTTCTTTAATTCTTCTAAAAAGTTTTGTGATTCTTCATGACTTGTTGATGCAACTAATCCATCATCAACATATAATGCAAGTAATATCTTATGTCCATTCTGGTCTCTTATATATAGACATGGGTCAGCTGTACTTCTTACAAAATTCAGTTTTGAAAGGAATTTTCCAAATCGTTCATTCCAACATCTGGGTGCCTGTTTAAGCCCATACAAACTGCGTTTCAATTTGCATACTTTGGTTGTCCCATCTTCAAAACCTTCAGGTTGTTTCATATATATTTCTTCTAATAAGTTTCCATAAAGAAATGCTGTTGATACATCAAACTGCATCAAGAACATATTTTCTTTAGCTGCTACACTTATTAATGTTCTCACAGTACTCTTATTTGCTACTGGACTAAATGTTTGTTCATAATCAATACCTTTGCTTTGACTATAACCTTTTGCAACTAATCTTGCTTTAAATTTGTCAATTGTTCCATCTGAGTTTAATTTTATTTTGTAAACCCATTTACTTGCAATTGCTTTTCTTCCTGGTGGCAGTTCAACTAGTTCCCATGTTTGGTTTTCTTTCAATGATTGCAATTCATTTTTCATTGAATTGATCCAATTTTTCTTTTGTTTACTTTCCATAGCTTCACTATAATTTTCTGGTTCTTTCATATCTTCTGATAAATACATACTGTAATCATCAAATCTTGATGGTTTTGTAATTGTTGATCTATTTCTTAATATTCTTGTATTTATAGTGCTATCCTGTTCTATAATTTCTTCTGTTTCTGAATCAGATACTATTTCTGTATCAGATTCTGTTTCTGAATCAGATTCTATTTCTGTATCAGATTCTGTATGAAATGGATTTAACCTAATTTCATAATTGCTATCTTCCAATTTTGTGTTTTCTTCACCTAATATTGGAGGGGAAAGTTCTTCTTTTTCAAAAATTACATCTCTACTTCTGAATGTTGAGTTATTTTTCAGATCAAAAATTCTATAACTTTCATCACTTTCATACCCAATTAACACACCTGATCTTGCCTTTGGGTCCAGTTTTCTTCTTTTTTGATCTGGAATCCAACCACTGCATGGAGTTCCAATTATGCGTAAATGCTTAATTCTTGGTTTTTTATCATACCATATTTCATAAGGCGTTTTCTCATCAATTGATGATTTTCCAGTCCTGTTAAGAATATATGCTGCTGTGTTGATTAATTCTGCCCAACACTTTTGTGGAAATTTTGCTTTTGAATACATAAGGGATCTGGCTACTTCAACTAACGTTCTATTTTCTTTTTCTGCACCTCCATTCTGTTGTGAAGTGTAGGGTGTTGTTAGTCTTTGTCTCACACCATATTTCTGTAAGAGTTTTCTTATAGATTGATTATTAAATTCTAAAGCATTATCACTCAGGAATTCTTTGAATGGGTGCCCCTGTACTCTTGCTTCTGTGAGTATCTGCTTTAGCTTTTCTATAACTTCTGATTTTTCTTTAATAAAATATACAAATCTCATTTTTGAAAAATCATCCTTGAAGCATACAAAATATCTATAACCTGAATAAGATGTCACTTGAAATGGTCCACATACATCTGCATATAACAATTCTCCTTTTTTTTGAGCTGTTGGCCTTTTACCAAACTTCTGACGATGCATTTTTCCATTTATACATCCTGAACAATTTTTGTCATCAAGGCAAGTTTCAATGTTTAGCTCTCTTTTGATCAAGTTTCTTATGTGTCGTCTATCCTGATGTCCCATTCTTTCATGATATAGCTGCAGCTTATCCTTTTCTTCTAGGACATTTACTTCTGGTGGTGAAATTCCTGCTTTCATTGCAACTTTGAATAGGCCTTCATTTGGTCTACGATAGCCACAAAAATAGTTTTTTCTATCTACCATAAAACTACATTTGGTAGGTCCAGAAATAAATTTGCTACATGGATGTTTATCATGTGCTGCTAATACTGAAAATAAATTTTCCTTAATATCAGGAACATGCCAAACATCATTCAAAAATAATTGAGATATTTTTCCATTTACTAATGATTTTACCTCAATTAATCCATGTCCTAACACATTTGCCTCTTGACCATTTGCTGACTTAACTTTGACGATATTATTAAACTCATTATAAGTTTTAAAGTAACTTCGCTCATTTGTTATATGTTTTGTAGCTCCATTATCAAAATACCAATTTTCTTTATCATCTTCTTCAGAAATAAATACTGTATCATCTACAGCTAGCGTAAACACATTAATTTCTGTATTATCTTTTAGATTACTCATATTTCCAGGCTTTACTCTTCTTTCTGACTTTGTTTGCTTTTCAGGTTTACCATCTGCAATCCATTTTCTGCAATCTTGGATCCAGTGACCTTTTTTGTGGCAATAATGACATGGATATTTCTGACATTTATCCATTGTTTTGCTTTCTCTATGATTTTTCTTTATCATCACAAGAGCTTCATGATTTACTAATTCAGCCTTTGATGCCATTTTATTTGCTTCTGTGCATAGCCAATTTACCAAATTATCTATGTTTCTTTCTTTATTATTAGTATGTACCATAAGCCAAGTAGTTTGAAAGTTTGAATATTCTTTTGGTAGAATTTCAAAAATTTTGCAAATAAGAAATATCTGTGGTAATGCACTTTCCTTCTTCTCTTGAAGTTTCACAATTTCTTCTTGAAGACTACTCCAAAGCTGTCTTATTGAAGATAAATTACCAGCCATATCCAATTTCTCATTCCATTTGTGTGGCAAAGAAATTTGAACATATATCATAGACTTTGTTCTCCTCAACACCCGCAAAGAGATTATGAAGTTCCTTCCATACTTCATCTGCTTTCATCAGATTTCTTATCTGAGCTCTAACATTTTGGCTAAGGGTTGAAACTAACAAAAACATTACATCTGATTGTGTTTTGTTGAATCTTTTCTAATTTCTTTCTGTACACATTTCTCTCTTCAACTGTGGCTGTACTTCTGGGTTCTTGTGGTTTTTCTAATTTTCCATTGATTGCTTCTGTTGCATCTGGAATACCACTTAACT
Organism: Armadillidium nasatum; assembly: GCA_009176605.1. Taxonomy (NCBI): domain Eukaryota; kingdom Metazoa; phylum Arthropoda; class Malacostraca; order Isopoda; family Armadillidiidae; genus Armadillidium; species Armadillidium nasatum. The sequence continues at coordinate 6,625 of SEYY01019975.1, forward strand.
TTATCTGTATAAGATATTTCCAATCATCCCAATTTCTTTTGCCTTGAAGAGGATCAATTTTGTGTACTAGGCCTGATTCTTCCATTCTCTTTACTTTACTTCAAACTGGGCTTGCTAATAAGAAACTAACTTCTAACTACGGACTGCTGCCATGTTAAAGTAAATCTTTTAGTTTAGTTTAATTAACAACCCATTCGAAGTAAATAAAACACTTTGTAATATAACATGTTTACTTAGAGAAAAGAAAAAAAATCAAGGTTATGTTACATACTTGCTTGGTTAGTAACAACAAAAAAAGATGGCCAAGTTGCCAGATTATTCTTTACATGATAAATAGTAGCTAAATAAAAAAATGCTCTATAAAAATAATGAATAAACAATATTTTCTTCAAAAATTTTTATTAATAAAATATATAAACATTAATAAATTATTTTTTTTGCAAAATTATTAAATAGAAATGTTACTTATTCGAAATTCACGCTCTAAATGGTTTTTCAATTTTTCCGTTTTCTTTTAATTTGGGCGGGAACTTATATCCAGCGAGCCTTAGCTTTGTTATCTGACTAATAATTATTATTAATAAACTTTTTTTTTATACAAAATGAACTTTTCATTATTTATTTTATTATTATAAATTTTTTATATTTATTATTTTATTTAAATACTTATTTTATATATTATTTCACTTAAAAAACACTTTCGATCACTTTTAATTTTATAACGTTTGCCCTATTAAATCATTCTTTATTTTTTTATCTAAAGAAAATTGCCTTTTTACTTAAGGGATAACTTTACAATATATATATATATATATATATATATATATATATATATATATATATATATATATATATATATTATATATATATATATATATATATATATATATATATAATATATATATATATATATATGTAAAGACGTTATATTAATAAGTAAAATAATTTTTTAATCAAATAAAACTGACAGAAAGAAATCAATAAGATTTGGTCACTTCTTTTTAGACAACTTAAATAAATCTAGTCTGATAAGCTCCTTTTCCAATTTAAACTGAATTAATGCAAGTCCTATTATCCTTTATAAATAAATTGAAATAACTTTATATATATATATATATATATATATATATATATATAATATATATATATATATATATATATATATATATATATATATATATATATCATACCAACATGACATCTTGGAAGCATAAATTCAAGCCTTCATCTGTCCTTAATATTCTTGGTTTTCTTCTCTCATGTCCTTTCTTGGAAGGATCACATTACTTTTCCCTCTAAATTAGCTTCTAAGTCCAAGAGGTTGGATGTTCTGAGGTGCCTTCAAAAATTCTTCATGCCATACCAATTCCTGCCCTTTATAGGGGTTTGTTCGTCCCTATATGTATGTCTCACTCATTTGGGGTGGTTCACTCATGCAGCTCTCCTTGAAAAGGTGAAGTCTAATGCTTTTCTTTTTCCAACTCTTTTGCTCTCCTATGTCTCTGCAGTGTTTATTACAAACGGACATTCCCCTTTAGAACTCTCACGACCCATAACTCCTCCATTGAGGAGGACTCGTGCATTCATCTTCTACATAATCTTTCTCTGTCCAACACTCTGACCTCAGACTTAAGCGCTATGCTCATTCTTAATATCTTCGTTTGGTGATGTCTTGGAAACACTCCTTTTTCTATTTTCCAAATTCCATTGACTTTTACACTTTCAAACACAGTGTATCGGGTATGTCAGCCTTTAACAGAACTCATTTGACATTCCTCCAACTCTAGTAAAATTTATATCTACCTTAAACCAGAGGCTAAATTAAATATATATATATATATATATATATATATATATATATATATATTATATATATATATATATATATATATATATATAATATATATATATATATATATATATATATATATATATATATTTATATATATATATATATATATATATAATATATATATATATATATATATAATATATATATATAATATAATATATATATATATATAATATATATATATATAGAGCTTTTATTGTTACCTAATTACATTTTGATTTCACTTATATTATTATAAAGGATAATAAATTTATTTTTATTTTTAGTTTTTTTTTTTTACTGCAATTTTTTTATTTTTTATTGTTATTATTATTATTATTATTATTATTATTATATATTATTATTATTATTATATTATTATTTATTATTATTATTGTCTTAAAAAGTTTGTTTTCGTAAAATGAAAATGAATTATTAATTCGAACAGTATTTTTGTGTTGATTTCAAATATAGTAAAATCATTTTCCTATCATTCCTATCATTTTAGTAATAATGATATTTTGTATTAACGGCAAATATATAATGATAATATAACAATAATTTACAAGTGTTGCATACTGACCTAAAATCTTCCCTCTTATTTTCTGCTGTAATTTGCTTTTTCTAGATTGAACATTTTTTTTAGTTCCATTTTCATTTGTAACTTGTTTCAGTGGTTTATATTTCCTGGTGAAAACGTTTTGTATATTTATTACTCAGCGACAAGACATGTAGGGAAAAAAATCCAAAAGCAAATTTAAGGAAAAAATTTTGAGACATATTAGTTTGAAGGAAATCACTCAGAATTTCTCTGTAGTTATTTACTTCATCGTTTTCTAGGGAGTTGTTGCTTCGTTTTCAAACTCAAGTTCATTCAAAATTTTTCAAATTCATTCATTAGTTTTCTCACTTGTGGTCCAACAAATATAATATTTGTGTGACTTATATTAAGAAGTATGCTTTTCAGGAACTGGGATCCTGCACCATCACGTTCTGATCCTTTAACAAAATTTTCCATCGAACCAAACTTTTAATTTGCAGTATCTAAAAATCAATTCTTTCAGGTGAAAGATGTGCATGATTTACTACGTCCATTTATCCCAAAGTGACAGCCTCTCTCTTTCTTATTTGTTCCTTATACTGTACTAGGAGAAGAAGAAGTGTTTAAATTCAGACTGTCTATCATGGAGAACACCTACTTTAATATTTTGTTGAAAAAGATTCCATTCTTTCAATTTTGAATGGGAGGATTTCAATTTGAATTTTTGATAAATTTAAATTAAGATCGAGATCATTTAATTCTGACTGTTTAATTAAATAAGGCTCGTTATATTGGAATTGGAAGCTCTGGACTGTGGAATATATATGCCTTATAGAAGAGAGAATATCTGGATATTTAATATTGCATCTAGTCTTAGCTGTTATTTCGGGTATTTTTGTTACACAAAAATAACAACTTTTGAAGTAATCTTTTGGTTTTCTCCAGATCACTGGATTTGCGAATCTCTTCTCACAAGATCCATTTAGTCAATCAGTCAAATTCGT
>SEYY01019975.1:15000-35000 GCA_009176605.1 Armadillidium nasatum
TGCAGCTATATCATGAAAGAATGGGACATCAGGATAGACGACACATAAGAAACTTGATCAAAAGAGAGCTAAACATTGAAACTTGCCTTGATGACAAAAATTGTTCAGGATGTATAAATGGAAAAATGCATCGTCAGAAGTTTGGTAAAAGGCCAACAGCTCGAAAAAAGGAGAATTGTTATATGCAGATGTATGTGGACCATTTCAAGTGACATCTTATTCAGGTTATAGATATTTTGTATGCTTCAAAGATGATTTTTCAAAAATGAGATTTGTATATTTTATTAAAGAAAAATCAGAAGTTATAGAAAAGCTAAAGCAGATACTCACAGAAGCAAGAGTACAGGGGCACCCATTCAAAGAATTCCTGAGTGATAATGCTTTAGAATTTAATAATCAATCTATAAGAAAACTCTTACAGAAATATGGTGTGAGACAAAGACTAACAACTCCCTACACTTCACAACAGAATGGAGGTGCAGAAAAAGAAAATAGAACGTTAGTTGAAGTAGCCAGATCCCTTATGTATTCAAAAGCAAAATTTCCACAAAAGTGTTGGGCAGAATTAATTAACACAGCAGCATATATTCTTAACAGGACTGGAAAATCATCAATTGATGAGAAAACACCTTATGAAATATGGTATGATAGAAAACCAAGAATTAAACATTTACGCATAATTGGAACTCCATGCAGTGGTTGGATTCCAGATCAAAAAAGAAGAAAACTGGACCCAAAGGCCAAATCAGGTGTGTTAATTGGATATGAAAGTGATGAAAGTTATAGAATTTTTGATCTGAAAAATAACTCAACATTCAGAAGTAGAGATGTAATTTTTGAAAAAGAAGAACTTTCCCCTCCAATATTAAGTGAAGAAAACACAAAATTGGAAGATAGCAATTATGAAATTAGGTTAAATCCATTTCATACAGAAACAGAATCTGATACAGAAATAGAATCTGATTCAGAAACAGAATCTGATACAGAAATAGTATCTGATTCAGAAACAGAAGAAATTATAGAACAGGATAGCACTATAAATACAAGAATATTAAGAAATAGATCAACAATTACAAAACCATCAAGATTTGATGATTACAGTATGTATTTATCAGAAGATATGAAAGAACCAGAAAATTATAGTGAAGCTATGGAAAGTAAACAAAAGAAAAATTGGATTAATTCAATGAAAAATGAATTGCAATCATTGAGAGAAAACCAAACATGGGAACTAGTTGAACTGCCACCAGGAAGAAAAGCAATTGCAAGTAAATGGGTTTACAAAATAAAAGAAAACTCAGATGGAACAATTGACAAATTTAAAGCAAGATTAGTTGCAAAAGGTTATAGTCAAAGCAAAGGTATTGATTATGAACAAACATTTAGTCCAGTAGCAAATAAGAGTACTGTGAGAACATTAATAAGTGTAGCAGCTAAAGAAAATATGTTCTTGATGCAGTTTGATGTATCAACAGCATTTCTTTATGGAAACTTATTAGAAGAAATATATATGAAACAACCTGAAGGTTTTGAAGATGGGACAACCAAAGTATGCAAATTGAAACGCAGTTTGTATGGTCTTAAGCAGGCACCCAGATGTTGGAATGAAAGATTTGGAAAATTCCTTTCAAAACTGAATTTTGTAAGAAGTACAGCTGACCCATGTCTATATATAAGAGACCAGAATGGACATAAAATATTACTTGCATTGTATGTTGATGATGGACTAGTAGCATCAACAAGTCATGAAGAATCACAAAACTTTTTAGAAGAATTAAAGAAAGAATTTAAAATTACATATAAACCTGCAACTTATTTTTTAGGAATTGAAATTGAATCAAGAAGTGATGGTACAAAGAAAATCAGTCAATCATATTACACAAAGAAAATAGTAAAAGAATTTGGTATGGAAAATTGCAATGCTGTGTCAACTCCAATTATAAAAGATAAAGTTACACATGACATTGAAACCAGGGAGAGTTTTCCTTACAGATCAGCTATAGGAGCTCTTCTATATCTAGCAACAGGAACAAGACCAGATATTGCTTTTACTGTCAGTTATCTTGCCAGAAGTGTAGATAATCCATCAAAAGAAGATATTACAAAAGTTAAAAGAGTATTTAGATACTTGAAAGGTACTCTGGAAAAAGGTATCATATATAGAAGTAATAGTGAACAGAATCATCTAGAAGGATACAGTGATGCAGATCATGCTGGAGACCAGAAAACAGGACATTCAACAACTGGAATTGTATGTCTATATGCTGGAGGTGCAGTTTCGTGGACTAGTCAGAAACAAAGCTCGGTTGCAATTTCAACAACAGAAGCTTAAATTATGGCAGCTAGTGAAGGAACAAAGGAAATTATTTGGATTCATCGACTTCTAGGAGAGATCACAAAAGTTTACAAGAAGCCCACTCTTTGGATTGACAATGAAGCAGCGATCAAACTCAGCAAGAATCCAGAATTTCACAAAAGAACTAAACATATAAAGGTACGCCATTTCTTTGTCAGAGAAAAAGTTCAGAATGATGAAATTGAGGTACTCAAGGTTAGCAGTGAAAATCAACTTGCAGATGGACTCACAAAGCCACTACACAAGCCAAGACTCATGATCCTGAATGAAAAATTAGGAATGGACTAGCCTTTATAGAATAAACAATAAGGGAGAGTGTTGAAGAAAATATTGCTGGAGACCAGAAAACAGGACATTCAACAACTCTGGAGGCGCAATTCATGACTAGTCAGAAACAAAGCTCAGTTGCAATTTCAACAACAGAAGCTGAAGGCAGCGATCATCGACTTCTACTTTACAAGAAGCCCACTCTTTGGATTGACAATGAAGCAGTAATCAAACTCAGCAAGAATCCAGAATTTCACAAAAGAACTAAACATATAAAGGTACGCCATTTCTTTGTCAGAGAAAAAGTTCAGAATGATGAAATTGAGGTACTTAAGGTTAGCAGTAAAAATCAAATTGCAGATGGACTCACAAAGCCACTACATAAGCCAAGACTCATGATCCTGAATGAAAAATTAGGAATGGACTAGCCTTTATAGAATAAACAATAAGGGAGAGTGTTGAAGAAAATATTGCTGGAGACCAGAAAACAGGACATTCAACAACTGGAATTGTATGTTTATATGCTGGAGGCGCAATTTCATGGACTAGTCAGAAACAAAGCTCAGTTGCAATTTCAACAACAGAAGCTGAAATTATGGCAGCTAGTGAAGCAACAAAGGAAATTGTTTGGATTCATCGACTTCTAGGAGAGATCACAAAAGTTTACAAGAAGCCCACTCTTTGGATTGACAATGAAGCAGTAATCAAACTCAGCAAGAATCCAGAATTTCACAAAAGAACTAAACATATAAAGGTACGCCATTTCTTTGTCAGAGGAAAAGTTCAGAATGATGAAATTAAGGTACTTAAGGTTAGCAGTAAAAATCAACTTGCAGATGGACTCACAAAGCCACTACACAAGCCAAGACTCATGATCCTGAATGAAAAATTAGGAATGGACTAGCCTTTATAGAATAAACAATAAGGGAGAGTGTTGAAGAAAATATTGCTGGAGACCAGAAAACAGGACATTCAACAACTGGAATTGTATGTTTATATGCTGGAGGCGCAATTTCATGGACTAGTCAGAAACAAAGCTCAGTTGCAATTTCAACAACAGAAGCTGAAATTATGGCAGCTAGTGAAGCAACAAAGGAAATTGTTTGGATTCATCGACTTCTAGGAGAGATCACAAAAGTTTACAAGAAGCCCACTCTTTGGATTGACAATGAAGCAGTAATCAAACTCAGCAAGAATCCAGAATTTCACAAAAGAACTAAACATATAAAGGTACGCCATTTCTTTGTCAGAGAAAAAGTTCAGAATGATGAAATTGAGGTACTTAAGGTTAGCAGTAAAAATCAACTTGCAGATGGACTCACAAAGCCACTACACAAGCCAAGACTCATGATCCTGAATGAAAAATTAGGAATGGACTAGCCTTTATAGAATAAACAATAAGGGAGAGTGTTGAAGAAAATATTGCTGGAGACCAGAAAACAGGACATTCAACAACTGGAATTGTATGTTTATATGCTGGAGGCGCAATTTCATGGACTAGTCAGAAACAAAGCTCAGTTGCAATTTCAACAACAGAAGCTGAAATTATGGCAGCTAGTGAAGCAACAAAGGAAATTGTTTGGATTCATCGACTTCTAGGAGAGATCACAAAAGTTTACAAGAAGCCCACTCTTTGGATTGACAATGAAGCAGTAATCAAACTCAGCAAGAATCCAGAATTTCACAAAAGAACTAAACATATAAAGGTACGCCATTTCTTTGTCAGAGAAAAAGTTCAGAATGATGAAATTGAGGTACTTAAGGTTAGCAGTGAAAATCAACTTGCAGATGGACTCACAAAGCCACTACACAAGCCAAGACTCATGATCCTGAATGAAAAATTAGGAATGGACTAGCCTTTATAGAATAAACAATAAGGGAGAGTGTTGAAGAAAATATTGTTTATTCATTATTTTTTATAGAGCATTTTTTTATTTAGCTACTATTTATCATGTAAAGAATAATCTGGCAACTTGGCCATCTTTTTTTGTTGTTACTAACCAAGCAAGTATGTAACATAACCTATGATTTTTTTTCTTTTCTCTAAGTAAACATGTTATATTACAAAGTGTTTTATTTACTTCGAATGGGTTGTTAATTAAACTAAAGTAAAAGATTTACTTTAACAAAAATAAGTAATTATCATAATTTCAATTTTCAAGTTTTTAATGAAAATAATGGTAATTGTTATTTGTTTGTAGTGATTATTTTCAATGTTAATTAAATACTTGCTAATGAAAGAATTTTTATGATGAGTTTGTTTTATATTTTTGAAAAAATTAATTAAAAGTGGAAAACGTGACTATTTGTTTTCTTCAACCTTCTCAATTTTTATGTGATAAGTTTCAGAAGGTATCAAAACAGGTAGTTCTAATAATTCACTTTATGTAAAACCCAAAAGAAGCCAGAAACAGAAGTTCCAGCATAAGCAGCAGCCCTCTCCAAGGACTGTGAATAGGTAGCTTGACATTCTTTAGTCCTCGGCTACCTGACACAGTGAGAGCCTCAGAAAAACCCATCCGGGGATCAAGAAGAAGTTCCTACCGCCTCTACTCTTTAAAGGATACCACAATTTGGCAGAAGTTTTTGCCCTCGACTGTGGTTCCTCCCATGAAGTGACCTTCCCAACAGAGGCATCCGTTGCAAAAGGCCTGAAGAGGAGTGGTGACTACCATACTACTATAAGGTGCCCCAAGACCATCTATAAGGTTGGTCCCACACGCAGCATGCCCTCACCGTATATTGGTGACTTTCGCTGCATAACACCAGATCACTAAAAATTAGTGACAGGGGCTATATATATATATATATATATATATATATATATATATATATATATATATATATATATATATATATATATATATATATATATATATATATATATATATATATATATATATATATATATATATATAAAATGGAGTTAAAAATGTTTTTTAATAAAAGCTGGAAATCTTTGTCTTTTTAGCGAGTGGCTTTGACAAGAGTGCGAAGTTTAGTGTATTTCGTAGAATTCCGTTCATACAATGAGTAAGTTGTGTCTTTAATCGAGGATTTTTGTCAGTTGTTGAACTGACATGGTTTTGGTGCAACGGATCCGTTTATGATTTTTGTTTTTGTTTCGGAAACTATGACAGTGTGTTTAATCCAGAGTGATTATTTGAAATGTTTGTGTGCCAGGAAGAGGTGTACTTGTCTACTTTCTAAATTCGTTATGGGATAGTGTTTGTAATATATTCCCTTTCTGTTTATTGAGCTTGTAACTCGTAAATTTTGAATGTCATATTAGAATGGTGAATGGTTATAGGATAGATTAAGTAGTTTTGGAAATTAATTATCTTCTCTTCTTTCTAAATTTATATTTTAAGTGATTTTAATGCTCTCTACCACCAATGACTTTTTCCTAGTTTTCAGAATACATCCGATGTGATCATCAGCCATATCTCTTTCTAGAACAACTTTGAACAGGAAGTGCAGCTCCCTCTCCTTTCCTTGACCGTATTGAAGAAGCACAAAACAAATAAAAAGCTTATTTTAAAGCTTCAGAGTTCATGTTTCTTGAATTTCATTCCTTTAACCTAGAAAATGTAGCAATTTTTCCAGCTCTTTACTTCATATTCTTCTTGGCTTTTTTGCAAAAAAAAAAAAAAAAAAATGTAAATAACATTGTTCTATCCTTCTCCTATCTTCTTGCTTCGTTAGGTGAAAACCACAACTGTTTGACCTTCGCTCAAACATTTGTTTCTATTTTTTTTTGAATGATTCGAGAGCTATTATTCCTTATACTCTTTCTCTCACACGTCTATTAATAACATAATAATTTATTATAAAAATTTTATTTATCCTTATTTAAGCACGGAGAAATTTTGACATGATGAAGCCGACCTCTGCCATTTCTTGTATTTTCAATTGGAACTCTTAATATATGTTGCTTATCAATGTTTCAATCTCACATTTTCTTAATCTGATATATATTCGAAAACACACGATTCAAATATTCGTCTGTTCCTAATACTTTTGGTATTCATTTTTTCACCGTTTTTATTAGAAGGATCGCATAGTTTCTCTCCACACAGTCTTCTAAATGGTTGGTTATTCTAATACACCTTTAGATCTTATTTCACCATTTTTCACAATTTTTCTATTTTATGAAGGGGAACCGTTCTTCCATGTTCATATCTCACTCACACTCACATCCCTCTTCTGGAATTTGTATCTGAAAACTATTACTTTTCGTCCTATCAACTCTCCTATTTTTTTTCACTATTTCACTTCATTCTTTTCAATTTGTCAAATTGTTACGCCACTCTCCCGAATTCTACAGTGGTAAATCTCTTCATTTGAGGAAAAGCGAGAGATTTGTCTCTCCATGAAGTCTAGTCCTTTCTCTGTCCAGTACTCTGAATCCAGACTTCAATAATTTTTTTTTTCAATTACCTTTTCCATAGATTCCAAAGAGCACAGCTATTTAATATGAGGGAATCAAAATGAATGCACTAATTCTAATTTGGAAGAATTACGCTTAGGCTTATCTGAGACTAAGTTTGATCAGCACTTCAAAGTTGAATCTTAATTTAAAAAAAAAAAATATTTTAGTTGGGATGTCAGTGCATGGGTCAATGTTATGATATTTTGTATCTTGTATTGTTAAAGCATATATATATATATATATTATATATATATATATATATATATATATATATATATATATATATATATATATATATATATATATATATATATATATATATATATATATATATATATATATATTTCACTTCTTCCTAATCATTTGTTTAATACATGCCGTATAACGAATTTTCTCTTATCCTGAAATCACATCATAAAATTTAAGCGAAATTTTTTTTAAACCCTATACACACACACTCAAATTTTATCGTTTGTGAATGGAAAATAAAGCATAATTTTACTACAGTTTTTGCATAACTATAAACAGAGTGCCATATGTAGTGCAAATATTTCTTAATCATACAAGACTCAAAAAACATATAATAATGTGTCAGGTTATAGTTCCAATTTATGCTGAGTTCGAAAGAACAACTTTATCACTGAGATACTTCTTGATTCGGCTTAACTTAATATTCAATTTTCTTTAAAAAACCAATTCAACAGATAGAAATCCGATTCATTTAAAAGCCTGAGGCTAGGAAAGTTTCATTTAGAAATCGATAATGAAAAATACAAAAAATGTAGCGGAGCACCACTATGCATAAATGTGATTTCTCATCGAAATAGAATGACTTGTTATCCAAGAGTTTTGATAATTCTAATTCCGAGAAATATTTATACAAAGTTCCGCACCAAAAAACCTAATTGGAAGCGCAGTACGTGGGCAGCTGATAAATAATTACCAGAAATACCAATGGAGATTTTGATAGAGAATAACTTAATAATTTTGCTTGGATATTCTCCTCTGTACATACCAGATGCTTATGAAAGTATGTGATTTGAAATAAAACTATTGTTAATTGTGTCTGGAAGCAAAATAGTTGATATAATCACTAATAGAATCATTCTTGCATAGCGATACTTTCAAGATTAAAAAGTTTTTGTACTAAAGTGTAGATGAATAAAACGCAACTGCTTTTTTTCAAGATTTTCCAAGCGGTCGGATAATTACGTCTGTCTTCCCTTGCTTTGATTTTAGTATTTTCATCCACACCTTGCAAGGTCTCATCTTCTACTTTGGGGGTTTACTTTGTGTCTTCTTCTGTTGAAGGAATGGGGTTTAAATTCTTCTATTTGCAAATGAAGCGATGAATACTTTCAAAGTTGTTTTTCTTAAATGGATATCTTCGTCCAGGTATCTTTCCAAATAAAAAGATGATCCACTAAATATCCTGCATCTTCCAAATGGTACAATGCATCTTCGTTAGATTTTAACACATTTTGTGTTAATACATTTTTTAAAAACAAATTGGAGTAATTAAGGATCGTTCAATCAACTTATCGAAATAAGTAAAACTCTTCTGTTAAAATTGAGAAACTTAACTAGATGTGTAATTGCTGAAACAAATGATATGCATTCTGTATTCAATGTGTGTGTATGTTTATGTTTGTGTGTGTGTGCGTGTGTGTGCGTGTGTGTGTGTGTGTGTGTGTGTGTGTGTGTGTGTGTGTGTGTGTGTAACGACGGTAATAAAACAAATTTCTATAACAACTTATGGAATAATATCGATTTATTATTTGTTTCAACAACCGATTACTTCTAAACGGTGTTTACATATAAACTATTTTCATACTTTATATACAAGATTTTCAATCTTAAAACTCTACGCCCTGATTTTGAAACACCCTGTATAGAATGCATATACCATAGCAATTCAACATAAAAAAAACTATGATAAATAAACACGAAAGAAGCCAATTATCCACTAATTCTTTATTAATTATAATTGGTTGTAATAAAACTCATTTTAATTATAAGGGAATTAAAATTCAAATTTTTAGTCGTATATTTAAAATGGAAAATTTGATCCTCTGATTTTCAAGAGAAAAATCATTAAAACATTAAATTTTGGAGTTAAAATTAAATCTACATATATATATATATATATATAATATATATATATATATATATATATATATATATATATATATATATAATATATATATATATATATATATATATATATATATATATATATATATATATTTATATATATATTATTTATATATATATATATATATAATATATATATATATTATATATATAATATATATATATATATATATATATATATATATATATATATATATATATATATATATAATATATATATATATATATATATATATATATATATATATATATATATATATATATATATATATATAATATATATATATATATATATATATATATATATATATATATATATATATATATATATATATATATATATATATATATATATATATATATATATATATATATATATATATACAAGCACACATTAAGATCCATAGGAAGGTGTTTGAAACCTTTATTAAAGCATTTTTCTGGGGTGCTTCTAGGTTACAGTAGCAACCAACCAAAGGAAGCAACGTCAACATAACGTCAACAAAAACTGTTGGGAAGAAATTAACAAAATAATTCAGAGTAAATTTTTCCTCACGCCAGGATTCGAAACCAATAACAACAGAGTAGTCGTTAGACAATGTACAGAAGGCTTTATATTGCTAATTTCGTCGGAACAGCTGTTGTGCCCATGTTGGCGTTGCCTGACTTTGGTTGGTTGCTCCTGTAACCCAGAGAACCCCAGCAGAATGCTATGTGATCCCAGTAGAGGTTTCAATCACCTTCCTATGGTTTCTAACAGTTTTTCGGGGTAGAAGAGCTTGAAAACCGTTCTTCAATGCTCTTTTTTTTTAGGGGAGAGGAGGCATAGCTCAGTAGTAGAGCCTTCTGTACATTGTCAAACGATAAGGCTGTTGTCAATAGCTTCGAATACTGTTTTGCGAAAAAAATTCACTCTTATATATATATATATATATATATATATATATATATAATTATTATATAAGTATACTATATAATATATATTATATAATATATATATATATATATATATATTATATATATATATATATATAATATATATATATATATTATATATATATATATATATATATATATATATATATATATATATATATATAATATATATATATATATATATATATATATATATATATATATATATATAGAGAAACATAAATGAAAATACATTGGGTTTATAGCATGATGTTATATTTTGTTTTTCAGATAACTTTAAAAGATGAATCTGACGACAGATCAATGAACTGAAATCCTACTGTTGTCCTGGTCAGGAAGCAGTCGCAAATTTGCAACGAAAAACATGGAACGAACATCACACACAACAGTGTGGAAAAATTTATTAAAAAGTTTCTAAAGACTGGAAGTGTTGCAGATCAATAGAAATGTAGTTGGAGACGTAGAACCACTGACGAAGTCACAATGGGTACGATACTCAGAATTCTTTCACAAAGTCCCTGGAAAAGTACACAACAGTTGTCTAGTGAAAGCGGTGTCAGAAGATTGGGTATAAGGCTTGTTTTGAAAGGAAACTGATAGCATCCTTACAAACTGCATATGTTGCAGCATCTGTATGAAAACAACCATGATAAGCGGATGAAATTCTGTGAACAGACGACCTGCAAATTGTACGAGGATGCAGACATTTCATCCAAGATCTTGTTTACCGATGAAGCAAATTTTTACGTCAATGGATATTTCAATTATTAAAACGTACGATATTGGAGTAATATTACTGGATAAGTTCGAGAAAGACACAATGTTCTGGTAAATTTATGGTGTGCGATGGGATATGGGGTGACATAATTATTGTACCGTTTACACAGGTAATTTTAATGTAGAAAAGTATTTTCACATGTTGCAAGAAATGATATTCCTTTTCCTCTACAAAACGAGGATGGTGACTTTACAATTTATAGATCAAAATTGGGCTCCATCTCATGGTACTCCAGATTTTTGAATTGCTCAGAGTGTTCCAGTGGAGTTGCCTTCCAGATACTCAGATCTCACCCCTACTTGATTTTTTTAGGGGAGGCATGTGAAGGTGCTTGTGTTTCATTAAAACATAGGGGGTATAAATTATCTTGAGGAAGGTTAGAGAAAAAATATTTCTGCAAAAATTTGTTTTAAAAATCATTACTTTTTTTGTATCAGATATTATCAAAAGATTTCAATTTGTCAATAACAACAAATACTAAAAGGAAAGGCGCTAAGCTTTGCGACTTTCAAACAAAGCTATACCGAAGTTCTAAGGAAAGGTTAAAAGAATTTAGATGTTTCTTAATATTCCAATTTATGAAACATTGGAAAATTTCAAAAAGATTTAAGAAAAGTTTTCGTTGAGAATTGTTCCTATTTTTAACGAAGGATAAATGAAAATACAGTTTCAACAAAAGTGAAAAGTCAAAATTGGTACTCATAAATGAAATAAGTTTCCAAGGCATTGGCGAGTGTAAAATCTGTAGCAAAGTTTTTCCGAATCATTCCATCAAATATATATATATATAATATATATATAGTATATATATATATATATTATTATATATATATATATATATATATATATATAATATATATATATATATATATATTATATATATATATATATATATATATATATATATATATATATATATATATATATATATATATATATATATATAGGTATATATAAAATCATCATCATCCAATTGAATTTCTCTACTTGCAATTTTGTCGAAGATTCTCTCTCTTGGAGCATTTATTTCCATTTTTGCTTTTTCAATTTCACACTGTCAAGGGTTCAAGAATCTTCTTCCATCTAATCTATAAATTCTTTCTCTTAACTATTCTAATAGATCTTCTTCCTTTATCATTGTTTCCCTATCTATGATGGTTATAGAGAATATGAAAGACCGTGTTGCTAGCTCCGTCTATACTATATATATATATATATATATATATATATATATATATATATATATATATATATATATTATATATATATATATATATATATATATATATATATATATATATATATATATATATATATATATATATATATATATATATATAATATATATATATATATATATATATATATATATATATATATATATATATATATATATATATATATATATATATATATATATATATATAATATATATATATATATATATCTCGCATGCTGTATAACCTAAAAGAGAGGTTTAAAGAAAACGCATTTTTGGCACCGATAGTTTGCATTTCATTGAATGTTGTTAAGAAATTTATCCCTTTAAAAAAAAAAAAAAAAAAAAAAAAAAAAAAAAAAAAATATTTTATATCATGGAAGAGAATATGAAAATGTTTAAAGAATAAGGAAAATTTTAGATGAAAAATAATTCTTCAATGTTATTTAGATTATATGCTCGGGCAAGGAAAATACTTTGTTTGGTTTGTAAACACTATTATATATATATATATATATTATATATATATATATATATAATATATATATATATATATATATATATATATATATATATATATATATATATATATATATATATATATATATATATATATATATATATATATATATATATATATAATTTTTTTTTTTTTAAATTTTTTTTTTTCACATCTCAAAGGGGATTGCCCTATTCGAGGAGAGGACCTTCACTAGGTAGTATATACCTAGGATTCCCAAGAGGAATCGAACTGGAGCTCTCAAGCACGTGAGTCAATCACCCTACCGTTTGAGCCACGGTAGACTGGCCCGGTTGTGGTTATATATATATATATATAAATATATATATATATATATATATATATATATATATATAATATATAATATGTGGTGTGTGTGTGTGTGGTGTTGGTGTGTGTATGTATGTATGTGAGTGTATCTCTGTTTTATACATGAACTGCTGCTCTAAGGAAATGATAGAAAGGTCATTTAATCTTTGAAAGTAACGTCTAACTTTATTCTGTTCTCAAATGGAGTCAAATTAGCATCAAGTTCTCAATACATTTCAACTTAAGGGATTTAAAATAAGCTTTCATATGTTTGCTTTTAATTTGAAAGTATCCAAGCTTTTGAATAAACGACTCAATTATGTGTATATATATATATATATATATATTATATATATATATATATATATATATTATATAATATATATATAATATATATATATTATATATATATATATATATAATATATATAGTTATATATATATATATATATATATATATATATATATATATATATATATATATATATATATATATATATATATATATATATATATATGAAAAGGGGGACCAATTCACTATAGTAATGATTTTTCATTAATAACTTCATTGGTATTTGATTGAATGAAATAATATTTATATACATGCAAAGTATATTCATGTATTAAAGTTTTATTAAAACAATTTTTATAATTAATAATGCAAATAAAAAAGAAATAAAAAAGAAAAAAAGAAAAAATACTGGAATGACCATGGAAGTCCCATATATTAAGTCACTTGCAAGTGGCTATTATGTCCATCAGTATGAATTTCTACTCGATAAACGATAAAATAGATTAGATTATGCAGTAATTAAGTGTTTTATTATTTTTGTTTTCATACTGGAATTGACTCAGAAGTGGTTATTCCTTTTAAAATTTTATAAAATAAATAATAAATCAGAAATATTCTTCGTTTCATAGTTTAGAAACTGGTCTTTGAAGAAGACGCAAAACACATTAGATTATGTCTCTGTTGATGATATCTATATTTGGATTTGTGGATATAGTAGAGTTTTTTTTAATTAGTTTTAATTTTGAGATTTTAAAGTGACTTGCATATTCAGCAGTTTGTAATGCTTTTGCAAATATTTACTTTTTATTATTTTCCCTTTCGTTTCCATGTTTCTAAGCAAACCAAATTGAAATCTTCTATTTCTGTCTCCTTTCTATAAAACTGGCAATGTCTTCTTCAAATACATCAGATATTTCAGAAGAATTATTTCCGGAGACATTGTCTCCATCTTCGCTTGAACCTTTTTCTTCTATGAACCCTTGCTTTTGTTTTCATTTTGAAGTAAATGGAATAATTAATTTTCTTTTGACTTTGTAGAACGCTTAATTTGAAGCGATTTTTCTCGCTTTTTCTCCCGTCTTCTACAGAAGCTATTGTTATATTCACTGCTTTTGTAAGATGTACGACAATATGAGTGACAAATTCTTATATTGCTTGACTGGTTTTTTCTCTGGGTTCATTTGTATCGGAAGTTGTGCTGTTCAAGGCCTTATCCGAAACAACTGTAGGGGAGGGGGGGATTTGTGTTATCCAAACACATACAGATGAGTAAATTTCTCTGCTGGAAAATAAAGCATTAATATTTTCAGGAGTTGCAGCTTTCTTCCAACGTTCACATATAATTTCTGGAAGCTCATAGATGTTTAATGCTTTTCCTGGATAAATCGTTTTCCTTAAATTTGCCTCTGGTGAGTAATGAATCTAAAAGGGCCCATACACACATTTGTCAAAGGGTTTCAACCTATGAGAAGTGTGTTGAGGGATGGTTAATATCGTATCATTTGCTTTATCATATTCAATTCCTTCTACAATCTACAGACGTGTGACTACATCGATTTTACATCATTAATAATATTTTATTCTCTTCAGATATTGTTATTCTTCTTAATGAGCTGTAAACCTGGAAAAATTAATCAGAAATTATTCAATCTGAAGAATTAACAAGACCAAGGCATCCATCGTGGGTATTTCACATCATTAATTGCTCTTTCAGTCTTTTTCTTCGAAATATGAAACAAGGAGAATGGTTATTGCCTTTAACATATACTATTCCACACGTTGTCATTACAGTTCCTCTCTCTGGAGATGAAATGTGTCCAACCTGATGATGTACTTTTGATGTAAAGACTTTATGGGGTTCTATGACATTTGGGTTTACAATTTCATCAAAATTATATATATCCTTAATCTCAAATTTGTGTTTTTCTATTAATGGTCTAAATTTAATATCTAGTAGACGATATATATATATATATAATATATATATATATATATATATATATATTATATATATATATATATATATATATATATTATATATATTATATATATATATATATATATATAATATATATATATATATATATATATATATATATATATATATATATATATATATATATATATATATATATATATATATATATATATATATATATATATATATATATATATATATATATATATATATATATATATATATATATATATATATATATATATATATATATATATATATATATATATATATATATATATATATATATATATATATATATATATATATATATATATATATATATATATATATATATATATATATATATATATATATATATATATATATTATATAATATATATATATATATATATATATATATATATATATATATATATATATATATATATATATATATATATACTTCTCTCCAGTCAGTCATTCTGATGTTCTGAAGCCTAACTACACAAAATACTCAAATAAACTTTAATATACACAATAATCAAAGCTTGAGCTTTAAAAACTATGATTCTTCTGTTTTTTTTTTTTGTTTTTTTTTTTTTTTTTTTTTTTTTTTTTTTTTTTTTTTTTTATATATATATATATATATAGGGACCGACCGGGGTTGGAATTTGGCCGGGGCCGGGGTTCTGGCCGGGGTTTCCTAAAATTTGTAAAGAGGTCAAAAGCACTGAAATTTAAGGTTAAGAAAATTAGATATAAGGTTTATTTAATTGTAAGGAAGGAGTAGAATAGCCAACATTCACTTAAATTAATGATTATATGCATTTTCTCTAAAAAAAAATCAGAAAATTACAGTTTTGTATATTTAAAGTTTAAAAAAAGTACAAAAATTAAAAAAAAAAATTATTCTAATTCATAATAGTGATTCAACAGGTTTACTTAAGTAAGACCCTAAGGTAAAGTTTGAAAAAATGTAAGATATAAAATTATCAATTTAACCTGTATTTATACATATCATTGTTATTTTATTGCCATGTATCAAACTTGTATCATTTAGCTGCATTATTTAAAAATTATTATTTTGTTTATACTTTCAGTCAATATGGCTAAAAGATCAGCTTCTGCAGTATTTGAATACTTTACAATGTTTCAGGATAGGCTCGAAATAGCTAAATGTAACATCTGCAATCAGAAAATTAGAAGAGAACCTCCGGGTGCTACGAGTAAAAAAATTTCAACCAAATCTTTTTGGATTATCTAAAATCAAAACACAAAGATGAACATTCACTAGCAGAAAAGGAGCGGTCAAAAGAAACAGAAAAGAAAAAATATCTTAATTTTCTTATATTTTGTTTGAAATTTTTTTTTTATTATTTGACTGATTGAGCTGAAATTTTCAAAGTAAATGAATTTTTTCACGAAGTTCTGAGTTGATTTCGAGCATTTTTTTGAGTCTATAACGGTTTGAAACTTATTTGGACCCAAAGTTGAAAAAAATGAATAACTGGATCAAACCACTGGTCCACATGAGCTGAAAATTTAGCTGAATACCTTTGCCCCAATTTCTTTGCATTGGTGGGAATAGGTTTTTGATATCACGTCTAGAAAAAAGTTATATAAGCACTTGAAAAAAAATTTGCAAAAATCATACCCTTCTGGAGGAAAAAATTATTTATAAAAAAACAACCTACTATTTTTTTTTATTTGTGAATATTGTTTAGAAGAGGGCAGGACAACAATATTTATTTAGTGCATATTTAAATGCTCTTTGTTTGAAGCGAGATATAGCCTCTCAAACATTTGGGAATTTTTGAAATTTGGCCAAAAATGGACCTTTTTGAAGGCTATATCTCAAAACCAACGAATGTCATCGAATAAAGTACATAGAGGAATTTATACACATCATAAAAAAAATAAATGTCATAGTTGTATTTTTTTTTAAAAATTTTGTCTGAAAAGGTGGATTTTTTTAGTTCAAAAAATTTTTTTTTTCTATAGTTGGTCAGTTTTTGGCTTATAACATTTTTTATATAACTCTGGGAACAAAAGTCTATTAGAGACTTTTGTATCCCATTTAATTTTGAATAAATAATCCAATTTTCAGCTCATTCTAAAGAGTGGTTTGGCACCGCCATTCAATTTCAAATTTCAAAAAAAATTTCAAAAAAAATTTCAAAAAAAAAAAAAAAAAAAAAACTTTTAAGCGTAATAGACTCGGAAAAGCGCTAGAAATGGACTTTTCTTACCGGTAAAAAATCTATATAACTGAAAGTTTCAGCAGAATCGGCTGAAAATTTAAAAAAAAAATTTTTTTAAAGTAAAATTTGCCATTTTAACCCCGGCCGGCAACCCCGGTTTTCCCTGATTTTTGGCCGGGGCCGGGGCCGGGGCCCCGGTCGGTTCATACGTGTCTGTCAATAAAAAAATTACGAAAACTTTTACACTTACAATTTTACAAATGGATGCGATATGAGGGTAACCTCAATGCCACTACTTGATTATGTGAAAATTTCTTGCTGAATACTATTTACTGAAACAAAAGTGCCAGTTGGCGTAACAGCCTTGAGGGTGAAATCTCTCTCTCTCTCTCTCTCTCTCTCTCTCTATATATATATATATATATATATATATATATATATATATATATATATATATATATATATATATATATATATATATATATATATATATATATATATATATATATATATATATATATATATATATATATATATATATATATATATATATATATATATATATATAATATATATATATATATATATATATATATATATATATATATATATATATATATATATATATATATATATATATATATATATATATATATATATATTCCTCTCCTTCAGATCCCAGGCAGGCATTATTTGCCTGACAGTCGGTTCAACCTCGCTCTCCAGTTTCTCTGATTTGCAAAAGCGTTGCTCCTCCTCAGCTCATCCGGGAAAGAGAGGTCATGATCTTCAAGCACCTCCTCCACCTCATTTTTCCACCTCCTCCTCGGTCTTCCTCTCTGTCTTCTACCATTCGGTCTCCACTCCCAGCACTTCTTCGCCACCCTTTGGTCATCATTTCTTTCCAGGTTATCCAGCTATCTCAGTTAAACCTTTTCTATCGTATTTATGATAGGACATACCCCAACCCTTTCACTAATTTGCTCATTTCTCACCCTATTTCTTCTACTCTTTCATAGGATTGTTCTGAGGGGTTTCAAACACACACACACACACACACACACACACACACACACACACACATATATATATATATATATATATATATATATATATATATATATATATATATATATATATATATATATATATATATATATATTTGATTTCTTTGTTTACTTCCATGAGGTTTCGCAGCTCCAACGGCTTCCACCTTCGACCGGAACAGTTTGGCGTCTTGGTGTTTCACACAGGAGGGACGATCTCAATTGGAATAAAAACTGCTGCTGCGTGAGTAGTCTCTCCGATCCCACAGAATGGATAACTGAGATTTTGCTGTCTAACACAGAGTTATGCAAAACCATTGTTTCAAATAAGCTTTGCATTAAGATTGAGCTGTTGTAATGCTATTCGTGACAGCGAATGGTGTTTGGCTAATTGAATTTACTTTCAAGCTCAGAAATAACATTCATATTTTCTCTCAAGTACAAAAAAAAAAAAAAAAAAAAAAAAAAAAAAAAAAAAAAAAAAAAAAAAAAAAACCTGTTGAAAATTCAAATATCTTTCCGGTTTCTTTTCCTCCTGTTTTTTTTCTGATACTATGAGAAAACTGTCAAATGTAGCTTTTATTCTTTCTTTTCCCTCTATTTTTTTTTTATAACCCACAGCTCTCTGATTTTCACTATAAGCTTTGCCTCTAACACTACTTTGAAAGATTGCCAGCGATATTCATCCTTCTTCTTCTTCTACCAAGTTATTGTCTGTCGTCTTATTTCCTTTTCATTAGAGATGTGATTTCTCTTTTCTATGGCTATAAAAATAAGATAAAGTTTCGGAAATGTTCCTCTTTGAAACTCACACTAGCCCAACGATCGCGAAACTTTTATAATTGTCGGATCACGTTTAGTACATCTAAAATTTTAAAAACATAAATGGGTCACATATATACTTACTTATATATATTAAATTAACTTGATCACAAAGAAACGAGTATACCTTAACAATAAACATTGACAAATGATAAACAGCAAAGCAGGCCCGTAGCTAGGCTGGAGGCTAAGAAGGGCGGAGCCCTTCCTAGAATGATCTTTTCCAGTCCTAAGGCGTCCTAGTAACATTTTAGAAATTAGAAAGCAAAAACAATTGAAAAAAAATATTATTAACCTTTGGGAGTTTCTTCCTTTACTAATATGATTAACGTATCTCACCAAAAGGACGAAATAGTTCTTTTTTTGCTTAAAATTTTCCTTTTTTTTAAGTTTATTTTTAAAGATATTGTTGAGAAGGTGCCGCTTGTTGCCATCAGTTTACACATAGTATTTTAGGATATTATGAGTCCATACAATATACTAATTTTTATACTTATATTTATTTTACTGCTAAAAAAATAAATTTTAGTAGTATTTGTGATTAAATTTATTGTAGAAAAGAAAGTTTTTGAAAAATTTTAACTGTTTACATTAAAAGGGACAACAATATGTATTTTGTCACACGGGAAAGTCGACCCCTTTCAGAGAAGCAAATTTTGTAGTATTTTATTAGTTATATTTGTTATAGTAGTATAATAATTACAAATAC